>JAGFPH010000623.1:7660-27645 GCA_018207615.1 Philaenus spumarius | reverse complement strand
CCTATTTCCCAAATTGTTGGTCGAAACCCTAAAATATCGGTCTATAAACTTAATTTTGGAAATTTGCTCAACTCACGTCAGCGGTTCAGCTGCGTGGTCGAATTATTTATATTTATTTTTCATCGTTGCATTATTAATTTAGATTTGTATTAATTTCCAGACTATATTTTGTGAGTCACTTTTTGCTTTATTAACTTTACTTAGAACCGTGATTGTGTGGTAGAGTTTACTTCATTGTTGAAAGAAACTTTGAACATATATGGATTCGTAAAATGTAATCGTGTATTGTTTAAGTGCGATTTTTTGTAATATTATGTATTATAGAGTTTTACAAAGTGAACTTTTTTTTGTTTTTCTGTTTTGTTATACATAATGTATTAAGGTATGTTAAATTGTTTCTAAAATTACTTGAATAGTGGAGTTCGGCAGTATTGTTTATTTGCGACAGCAAGCGCATTGAAAAGTTACGTCTAATATTTCCCGAGATAGGTAAACACTATTTGAACTTTGAAGTTTTAATTCTTTTAAGTTAAACAAGTTGTTAATTGAGTTTAATTTAAAGTGTTTTAATTTCTGTTTGCATTTATTTAAGACATTTAGAAATAGAATTGAACTTTACAATTACATAATATTTTCTTGCGCAATATGGCGAGGACTTTTTAATTGGAACTCGAACCTACCTCCTTATTTTGATACGTATGTTTTCTTCTCTTTCTTCCGTTTTGTGGGTAAGTAGTAAGTGTTGAAATTTTATATTAATATTATTTTATCAATAATGTCTGGCTTGTGTATGTGGAATATTGATATATTGAATAGATAATATTCTTATATTATCTATTGTAATTTTACTGGGATACGAAATTCTGTGAAACTTGTACGTTCGTTGAGCAAAATAGAACAAAATATAATAGCGCAAGCGCATTTTATAAAAATAACTGCTACTTTAATGACATATTAAGCTGAGTACTTACATTTAATAAGTTGATTTAGTTCAGTTAATTACTTTTATTTATTTACATTGGTTTATAAATAACAGTTTATAACACTTGCAATAGGAACCATATGAAATATACTATAAATGTTTTGCAATCACTTTTTGTAACAAAAACATGAATTTTAAGCTGTTTGTCTATTTTTTTGTCAATAGCGGGGAAAATTAGCTTTAAAATTATGATTGAATAATTAATTTTTATGAAGAACTAAGGGAGATATCGCTCAGCGAAAAAAAAACACCTTTGAGAAATAATATATTACTAGTAAGCCTCGGTGCAAAATCACAGGCTGATTAATTAGATAAAATACATAATTTAAAAACAAACTATTAAAAAACAACATCAGTGAATACTTTCTAGGCCTACATAACTATGCTGATCGTGATTTTTAACTCAGTAAATGTGTACAATAATAAGGATTATAAAACTGTAGGCCTACTTGTTAAACATTGTTATTTACATACGTTACTATATTTAAAGAAAGATAAAAATATTATCCCTTAATTTCTTTTTATTTCATATTAACAGATCAAATTATTTAGAAGTTATTAATATTATAGTAAAGAAATTAATATATATTAAAAAATAAAAATACGAGTTATAATCTATCACTTGTAGCTCATATATCACTGAGGATGACGACTTTGTCGATGAAACGCGTTTGGTAATTAAACGTATATGAGTGAGAATAGTGTTATTTTTATTTTTTTAATATAAATTCCTTCTCACCCGTCAAGCTCAAAGTGTATTTTATAAGAAATTAATAATCGAATATGTTTATATGTTATACGAAGCTGTGCGAATGTTTCCGAAGTTAAACAAATATTTATCTTTTCTTTAAATTTGTATACACAAATATATTATGATAAAAGGTTGTATTTGCATTCATTTTATAACCTCGAAGCAAATCTTATAACGCATTATAGTCTACATTAAGTTATTTAACTCATGTTTTAAGAAAATCAACTTCACAAGACATAATATATTGATTTAAGTTGTAAACACAGTGGCGTAACAACCGGGGGACAAACAGGGCACGTGCTTTGATTTCGAGTTTTTGAGTTTTCTTTTAATACACATGCTTTAGGAAAGGCAAAGTTAAAATCAAACAGTAAATTTGTATTGTCAGTTATAGGGCAATTAATGTTTTTCTTTTATAAAACGTGATATCGAAAAATCTAAGCTTTGATAAAAAAAATTTTCTAAGCTCTGATAAAGCAATACTTGCACAAGAGTAAATTATTTATGCTTTCATAATAATTTCGGAAGCGATCTGGTGAGTTAGGATATTCTCGAATGTTCTCTGGCGCGCTTTAGTTGGTCTTGGTCGGTCCATACACACAGCTAGTTGGCTGTGGCAAGTTGTTTTGTTTATGTTGTCACTAGGGGCTAGGGTAATTGTTTACTATTACCGAAAACATATCTGATATCGCAATATGGGTAGATTTACGTCTGACAAACAATTGCCATTTGGCCTATGCTGATTACTAATCGATTACATTAAAACTTAAATTCATTCAAAATATTAACACTACAACAGGCAATGTTAAGAAAAATGTAACCTACTTTTTGGCGTTAGTTTGCAAGCATTTTAAAGGAACAAACGTTTTATAGATAAGGCTGTTTTATTGGTTGGAAAAGCAACCAAATGCAAGCGTTTAGAAAACGCCTCTTTTCTTGGAAATGGTTAGACCGATTTCTGATTGGATGACAGTTTTAGAAAGGGGAGACTGTGATAAACCAATGTATATATAGGCGTGATATGTCACACTAGTTCTGACAACACTTCAACTATATTATTATATATCAAAAGGTTTAAATGTTATAAATATTATAAAATAGTCAAGTAAGATTTTATAAAACTAGGCCTAATTGTTAAATTTTTTTTATTTATATACATTATTGTACAAAGTACCGTACATTTGTAAATTGTAACAAAGTGCATTCATAATGAAAGGAATTGATGTAATTGAATGTAAAAACAATTGAAGCTTAGTAAAAAACATCTTTGATTTAATTTGTGTATTTTTAACCCGTAATTTTTAGTTAATAATTTTGTTCTTTGAGAGGGGTGCCACTCCAAATCTTGCCCTGGGCGCCAATTACCCCAATAACGCCACTGTGTAAACATAACCAAAAAGTATAATATTTGCTAGGTTTGTTGTAGTATTACAGATGATGGGTGAAATAAGCTATTATATTATAATATTACTCACGTACGTATGTATGTACGTACGTAAGGACGTACACTCGCTTGTATGAGTTGATAAGGATTATGTTACGTTATTGAGCAGCTGTCAACAATAAACCCCACTTCAGACATATAACAGCTGATTTCGCTCATCATCTGCAATAGCTTAACAAAACCTAACCTAGATTATACTTTGGGGTTATGTTTACAATTTTACAACTTCAATCAGAACAAAGTTATTATAACTTCTAGATGTTGGTGTTTTTGTATCTGAGATATATAGCACATGAAGACAGTAACATGCTATATGAGAGTACAAATCGTAAAAAGTTATGAATTTGTACAATCCTTTGCGACAGCCTAAAAACAACTTCGGCCACAAACATAAAACTATATTATAAACTATCACTATCTTTGACTATTGGTCTGAATTATTCTTATTTTAGTGGAATCGTACAAGTTCGAGCTTCTGTTGATTTACAAATATAGAATACTGTTGATGAAAACTTAACTGAATTTTAAAATGAACAATAATATACAGTAGTTTTGTAATGGCTGCATTTGTAATATTTGGGATTAAGATCGTTGATTTAAGTAAGCCTATGATTAAAAATGTGTGATGTTTTGTTTTGTTTTCCAAAATTATTTCACGTCTTTGAGTAAAATATTATATTATAACCTCTGTATATTTATCCTGTTGAAAATTTAATAACGGCATATACCCAGGTAGATATAATGTTTTGTTTTGTTTTAGGTATTTTCTTCTAAAAAACTGAATAAAAAACTATAAACAAATGTTTTCAATGACTTCTAACCTCAAAACAGTCAAACTGCCTACATTAGTTCTATAACACATGAAACATAATACTTTGAAGTTATGGGTTATCAAATTAACCTGCAAGCGATTTTCCCGAGATATTAATAGTTACGATAATTTTTTATTGTTTTTTTAGCTGATTAGGAGGGGTATAGGCCTATAGGCCAGTCGGTAGGGGTAAATTTATACCAAAAGTTCCAGAATTTACAATACGGCTGATTTTTTTTTTTTAATAATTACATTAAAGTATGTAGATCGGGTCATTTTCAAGATAACAAGCTGGGACTCAGCATAAATGTTTAAAATATATATTTTACTCCTATGTCAAGTTTCATTTCGATATATTAAAATTTGGCCAATTTAGAATGAGCCATATATGAATAAGATGTCCCCTTTTAGTGATTTCCCCTGCTGCAAAATACATACCTGTATTGTCGAATTTTTTCCAGACAAACCATTGCTCGGACGAAATAAATACATATGACCATAAATACATTTTTTGTTGAAAAATACTTCCCCTACACGGTGGTATTTTTTATTTTTCTCTATCTTCATCCCAGCTCGAAATATTAAGGATAATCGAAAAAAAAAGATAATCGATTTTTTTTTTCGACTTTGGGAAATCGATAGACTGGTAAACTTTTTTTTATGTTAATCTACATACTTTAAGGTACGGTACTTATAAAAAAAATCAGCCGTATTGCAAATTACTGGTAGTTGTAACCTATACCGACTGGGCTAATAAGGCTTTTGAAAGCTGCCATTTTATGTTACGGTGGATGGTTTGATGTGGCGTGTTTGGTTTGGTCGGTCGTAGGTTCTTTTTGTATATGGAAGATGTGGATGCTGCTCTCATTCAAATTCGGACAGTTACAAATATACAACTTTAAAAAATCTATAATGTGGTAATATTGACAACAAAAAAACACAAATAATGCTCCATTATTACAAGAAATTAAACTCTACCTTTACCATATATTTTTCTCACTCAATTTTGGATAACAATATTTACTTTCAATAGAATACGTAGACGTTATAACCCACTGAATTTAAAAAATCACAAATATATTTACTTCCCTTATGATTTGGATGTTGTTTATTATTGTTATATTTATACAAATAAGTACAAGAACAAATTAATCTTAAGAGATTAGCTTAGAAATATTTTCACAAAACTACCTTCGTTGTTGAATCTAAGAGCAATTTACTTTCGTAGCAATAAAAAAAGTACTTCAATACGGTTCTAAAATAAAACTAAATTAAAGAGTAAGCCCCTCGGAAAGTATTCACGACAAATACCTGCTTTTATTGAGGAACTTTTAAAACCACGGGTTTAACTCGAAAAACAAGACCGACTTGTGTCTCAGCGTACATCGTCTCCTTGACTATTGCTTCAAGGTTCACTGCTTTGTATCAATGTTTTATAGTTGGTGTTGTTTGCATTAGGTTTCACTTAAAATTACAATTAAGTTCACCATAAGTAAGAACAAATGTTAACTCACAAGAAAAGTAAAAAATTAATCAAAACTTTCTACATAAATAAATCCAGCAAAAGACTTAAATTTAAAATTACTTAATACTTTAAAGAAGTAATCTTTGTTTATCGAAAGATTATTTACAGGCAGATAATGTACCGCTCAATAAGAAACACGGGCTAACAAGTTTGTCAAAAAAAATCATTTCAGTACTAAACAAATCTGAGGAGTTTGAATTGGACTTGCTCCCCTAGGGTTCCTTATTGTCAGTCGTCTTGAGTAGTTTACCAAAATGACATTAATAATATTGTATATACATTATTTTTATTTAAACGAACATTTTCTTCTAATTTTGTTTCACTTATGAGGTGTAAAAATGCCACCAACTTTAAAAAAAAAAACGAGTGCAATTACGTGTGTCGTAAGCCAGTAGCCTAAGAAAATAGTATACAGCATGATTACATTGCTTGATTTATTCGTTAACATATAACAGTTAATTTCGTCCGTCAGCTGTAATAAATCACAATTATGCAACCTTTTGGTTATGTTTTGACTTTTATGTTAAGTTTAGTGTTGCTATTACAGAAATTTATGTACGTTGCTACATCTATTCTGATTAGCATTAAAAATGAACACAAAACCAATTCTAGAATATATTTTATGGTTATGTTTACAACTTTGATCAAAACGAATGATCGAAAACTTTCTTCGATACGGATTGATTCCGACTAAATATGACGACTACATCAAACAATACAATCGTGCGCGTGCACTAAAGGCTACTCTGGTTCGCCGTGAAGTATTTTGAGCTATACAGGGTGTTGCAAAAAAACCTTAGAGGACTACACAGGATGGGATTGTACATATTGAATTAAATTTAAAATGTTTAGTACCTTTTTTTCGAATCGGCTTAGTTTAGTCGCAATCCACCATTTGGTTTTTTACAAGATATTTATTTCAAATTTAGTATTAACATTTTTTATATTACGATTTACAAAGTGTACCAAACACCAAGAATTTATTTTAATAATTTTCAAAAATGGCGGCTATACAAGGTTTTAAAGTGGAATACCATGGAAACCGTTAACTTGACAAAACAATTGCAACAGACATAATATTTTAATTTTTTAACGGCGGTTTAAATTAACTCTTTTTCGTTTTTGTAGGTTAAAATATAACCGCGTTGTTGACAAAAAACTGAAAACATAATTCCTTGGCTTTCAGAGCAATGGATTTTATATTATTTATTAAAACTAGAAGAATTCAAAAAAATGTTGGTTTTACTCAAATTTTTGATGTTGTAGACAATTACATAGAAATTACGTTTTCAGTTTTTTTACCCCGATAACTTGATTATATTTTTGTTTTAATATGTTTTTATTATTATTAATTATTATTATTCATTATTTTCTGAACAAAAAAAACATATAAAACATCAAAATACGATAATATTTAGTATTTTTAATTAGTTATTAAAAATGTACGAACATTACATTTCTGTAGTTGAAAATCACGATTTTAAATAGTGTTTTTATATATATAAGCACGAAAGAAGCAAGAGTGAAGAAAGAAAGACTTACACCTTAGAAAGAGGAAGCATATAGAGACCACTATGTTAAAGGTGGATTTGAAGATAGGCCTAGTTTCATAATTATGAAATTATTTAGTGTTTAGCCGAAAAAAAGGGCATTTTATTAAGTTTTTGGCGATTTATCGAAAGTTAACTTTTCACGCACAAATGTACCTTTTTCTCAAAAAGTAATAATACTACATGCTTGAAATTTTTACATATATATGGTATTAAGGTTTTACACATATATGAGACTATACAGCTCTACTTTCATTATATTTCATGTACAAAGTTTTGAAACGTACCAATAAAAGTACATAAAAAATGTATTTTTGTGGTATAATTTTAAGAAAATCATAACTTTTTAAAATTTTGAGATAATTGCACAAAATTATAGCAATGGACTTCCTATAGCCTGATAAATAATAGGTAAAAATTTCAAAAGATTTGGTTTGATAGTTCCTGAGAAAAAGGTACATAAAATTAACAAATTTAACATGGGCTCTTATGGACCGTTCATCTCCCCATAAATTTGACGTACAGAAATAATCAAAAACCATTTGGTTTGTAATAAAAACAATAAATATTTTGACTTTTGAAAATCAAGCCGAATTCGAAAAAAGTACCTGAATACTTTTGGCTTATTTTAAAATATAGACTCCTAAATGCACGGCCCTGTAAAACGCAAATGTTGTTTGTGACACCCCACATATACGGTAATAATATATGTTAGGAGATATATGTAGGAGACCTATATATTGGAAGAACCTATATAATGCATTTTCTTCTTCTTTTGCAATCCTTACCTTAAAATAAAAAATGAACTATTTCTGTATCATTCATTAACCTGTAAGTCCACACAAGGTTTATTTTAAAAAATATATATAATATTTCTGTAAGAATAGAACAAATTTTGTCACTGACTTATTATGTACTTATGTCATGGCTATTGTAGTTGGTTCGGTGTACTGAGTAGCTCTATTGTCACTGATATCATTTTGGTTTTCAACTTTTTCACTGACGGAGTAACAAGCAAATGCAGGTAAAGAATATTAGGGTTTTTATAAAAGAGCTAAAGCAATTTAATGATGGCATTTTGTCGAATACAAAGCGATGGGACTTCTAAGGGCACAGACCCAATCGTGAAGGAATCAAAGTAAACAGGCCTGACTCAATTGGATTACGTTGAAAACAAGACAAGGCTTTGAATACGTTCTGTAAAATGTCGGCCTCTATAAAAACAAAATTCTATTATCACAGGAAGCTTAACCTATCTGGGACCCACTAACTTTTTTGATACTGAAAATGAGTTAACACAACTTTGAATATCTTGTGTTGCATAACAGTACAAATTTCGTACATATCTGACCTTCTATAATTTTTTGGGGATTGGGATGAAAATGGTTCACAATTTCAAATTTAAATGCAATTCACAATGTTATATATTACTTCGGGAAACCCCTGCGTGCTCCGCACGCCAATCCCAATGGAAAATTCTATACACACAATCATATTATGTTTTCTTTATAATAAAGGTGTAGGATGTGGGTCTTTATAGTAATAACCATAAAGCTAAGATGGTAAATAGTTAAAAGTTCAAATCAAAATAATTTCGTATACTTTTTAACATCAGTTATAATAAAGGTTAAAGAACCAGCAAGGGTCAGGATCAACACTTTAAAAACCTAACCTAAAAGTTAGAAATACAAAAATAATTGCTTCAAAGTTTGAAATCAGCTGTTAATGGAAATATTGGAGCGAACAGCTGTTGTATCTGTTATTCTATTCAATTGGTTGCTGTGGTAATAAATGTAAATACATGTATTGGTTCAACAGTCTAGGCCTAACCTAAGAATTTTTCCGACTAAATTTACAAAAAATATTGAAATAAAAAATGTTTTTTATCAAAATGAATGTTTTTATGTTACTCAGGGATTGTGTAGCTTTTTGTTAGTAAAACTTATTGTTTTAGTCGGTTCAGTAGTTCCACGGATTACCCACCTACATACTAACAAACAAATTTTACCTTTATATTAGTATAGATTAGAAGAATCTTTCATTTTATTGCAGAATGTCCGATATTAGCCGAATTTAGAAAGTCTTGCTTTAATCGAAAGGTATTGTCTAAACCAGAGTTTGAGGAATTTCTTAATGGTAGGGATTGGTCAACTCTTTGTAGATTTGTTCAAAATGCATGGCGGTACAGATGGAGTCTTATACAAGAGTTTAATTTTTCTTAATGTTTATTTTGTTATTGGATAAAATTGTTAATTTTGTTGATAATTTTGTTATTAGATGTATGAATGGGTGTTAAAAATGACGACACAAAATTATTAACTTGATGAATTGTTTATTTTGTTTCTTATAATTAATTGTGTGAATGTGTATACATATAATTTTAATAGAGTTTGAGTCTAGTGTTCTAAGAATAAGGGATGTTTAAGTTTACTCAATGGTATTTTGACAATATTAATTTTATAAATTGTTTATTTTGTTTCTTTATAATTTTGTGAATGTGTATACGTATAATTTGAATAGTGTTATAAGAATAAGAGATGTTTACTTAATGGTATTTTGATATATTTGTGTGTTTGTATATACATGTAGCAATGCAAGTTAAAAATGTCAACCTAACAGACGGCCGTATAGCCATTGTTAAAAAATATGTTAAAAATCTATATTGCTGAAATAAGTTAACATTAATAAAGCATATGTTCTATTCTATTCTATTCTATTCTATAGATTAGAAGATAAACAAAATGGTGCAAAACTAGAGCTTATTATCTTGCTTAGTTTTAAACTAATGGACAATCAAAATTCTGGAAACTGGTATTTTTATTATAATATCAAAGCAGATTATTAATTCGTTCATATTTTTTGCACTTGCAACTAACCAGTTTCTAACATGTGTTGGTGAAGACTTGTAAACACCGGTGAATCTTACGATCAGGATATCGAGTGTGATATACTGTCTGAGCAGCTAGCGCATTCCTGTTACAAAACCCATAAAAAAATGTATTTCTGAATACTCCCGATTTGAAAAAGACATAATTATTACTTCACTACATAATAGTTACTGAACTACATTCATCTTATTTTATATTTGTTAATGGAAATTATAATTCTGTTGTAAATGTGAACAATTAAACCTAATTAATTTTGAAAATACAGTGTGGGGTATCGTTTTATATGTATTTGGGTAAGGGAATTCCGATTTTGTCAATTATTTAAAAAAAAACCGAAGTCACGAAAAAGTGTTCCATCTTTTCATCTTTTTTATGCACATCTTTCCGTACGGTATTTATTTCAGCACAAAACGTGTTTTCGTATTAAAAATACCCGAATGCTTTGTAAGTACTCTTTAAAAAGTGGGGCAACGGAAAGTTGTATTAAATTATATAAAAGTTTTTCAGAGAAGTTTCTAATGAAATTTTACACTTTTTAACTATAAAATAAGAGAGATTTAAATCTTAATGTTTGTACAATGATTACAAATTGTAACTTTCAGCGTTAATATTTTGTATTTAACATTATTACGCCTCAATTATTTTAAATAACTCTTGTTGTAAATTGTATGAACATTTTGAAAATGTTGTTACACTTTAACAAACCCTGCATTCATTGGCAAGACAAGAAATATTGGGCGAAGTTTTACTTGCACAAGTACCAATTTTTTAAACAAATCTTAAAATATTTATCAATCAAAGAACATGGTAGTGAAACAAATATAATATACACTATGATATCAATAGTACCAAGTAGTTTACCACCAAAATGTTGTTAACACTTATCACCAGCCAGCCTGTACACAAAATTTAAAGTCATAGATTAAAATTTTAGTAAAACTAATTCGACTTTCGTAATCGTTGCCAGCACTTCAGAGGGGCTAAGACCATCACTGCGACTGTAAGCACTCGAATGGTTAAACACTAAAATAAGTACATACTAGTAATATATTATTCCTGTTTGTATATAAGTAAAACATGTATAAAAAATATAGTTACATTAAATTATTGAATAAGTAATTGTGTTAGCCAAGCGAGGGTTGACGTGTAGAAATACTGGGTGACACTTTTTTAATTTACAACTAGTGAAAAGATACAACATTTTTTCCAGACTTCGGCTAGTCCGGACATAACACACGAATTGAAACTACGCCTTTTTAACTCTCAAAATTGGGTCTCCTGAACCCAAAAACATATAAAACGGTACCCCACGCTGTATTTTCAAAATTTCGACCCAAAAACTTGACCCCGAAGCGCTACGACTTTTTAACTATCAAAGTCGGTTTTCCCGAACCCAAAAACATATAAAACGTTAACCCACACACAATTTACAAACTTTTGACCCAATATTTTCAAAATGTTGTCCCAAAAATGTGACCCCGACGTGCTACGACTTACGCTAGAAAGCTCAAAAGCTTTTCACCTCTTGGTATAAAATTACAAAGATTTTGGTACCACCAGAAATTTTCTACGACGTTTGTGAGTGCTTATATCGTGTATACAGGAAACAGACACAAAAAAATACCGCATGATTTCAATACTTCGGTGTTCTAATGCGAGCCGAAGTAAAAAAATATGAAAAGGTTTATAAATTATTTATTATAGCCTCAAAACATTTCAGTCAAATTGCTCAATGATCGAGGGGTTGTCGCGCGAAGCACGCACTGGCCCGTATTTATCCTAACTTTACGTTTAGAAATGCCTGATGGCTTATTTTTGATATTTTCTAAATATACAACTTTTGATTTATAAATTAATCCTGATTGCTATAATACTGTACCCGGATTGCCTATAGAGCGCCGTGTTTTGTACCTAAATCACATACCTTACCCCTGAAATGTTTGATTACAGATTGGTTCAACATTCTACATTTATTGCAATATTTTGTTTTGAAACCATTCGAGTCACTATCATCCAAACTGTACTAGTGAACAGTAGATTTACCTCAGGTTTTCACTAAACAAAAGTAATTTTGAAATTCTATTGTTTTTTTTAACTGTATCTTTTAAAGTGTGCACAATTAAATTCTGGTTTGATATTACAGTATTTATACAAGGTTTTCAAAATTACCATAATCAACAAATTTGTTTGGTAAATTTCTACAATGGCTGCTGTTTTACTTTGATTACTTAATTTTAAACTTTACCAAATATTTACAAGAACAAAATTCTTGAAGTTATACTTATTTTCTCCCCCCCCCCTCTCTCTCTCTCTCTTTCTCTCTCTCTGAGCTCTTTTCGGTAAAGGAGAAATCACTTGCAAATCACTACAGTCCCAAACACGGTATTTTGGGTCCCAGACGATTGTATAGATGAAACTAAGGTTATGTTTTTCATCAGACTTTTCGAAATATCGTTGTGCGGTATTAAAAAGTTTAATCAGTCTGAGATTACCTTTTGTTTGGAGGCGTTTACGCTGAATAATTCATTCAGGATAACCCAATACTCTTAATTATAAGCGGGCGGAATATCCGTGGACCTCTTTTGCAATAAATACGGCTTTAAAAAGTGTTAACAAATCTAAATAATTAAGGTAAACAATAAAAGAGGAAAACAAAATATGTGAAGACACAAATCAATTAACCTATTTTTAGCTAACCCTTGAAGTGTCCATGATAATTTGTTGCAATGCCAAGGCATTTCGGTGCACTGGCAAGCATAAGTTCAAAGAATTCATATATGCCTGTAACAAATTTATTGATGTAAAATGTACAAAGATATTGGCACAAGAAACAAAAAATGTTCAGTAATGAAAGGGAAAAGTTCAACTTTAGGCCTACATAAAAAGTAGTAAACATTTTTCGTATTTTTTTCAAACCGTACAAAAGTCTTGTAATTTAATTCTAAATAGAACTGTATACAAATTTAATTTATATAGTATATTATATCAATTTCAAATTTCTTATTTTTAAAACACCAGTTTTTATGTTCCTACTACAAGACTACTAACAAAACTAGGCCTAGTTTGAATAGTAATTTAGGAATATATGCTTTGCCCAAAAATGAAATATTATAAAAAAGTGTAGGGAATAAATCAAAGAATTGAACTATATACTTGTAAATGATTGATTTATTAAAGTATATGAATTAGCTTTACTTGAATTACAAAATGAAATCAAATAAATGAAACCTCTCACTCACGAATCCAATAAGAGATTCCGTGTGAAAAGCCGTTGTATCTGCCACTTCCAAAGCGTGAGAAAGACGAGTTTTGAATTTCCCACTTGTCTGTATTTCACAGGACTGTACGACGAAAACTGTTAGAGTAAATATGGTTTGCTTTACACAAATTGGAAGATTTTAGAGATGTGTAGGTCCGAGATTTTTAAGGAAACGGGTCCGGACATACATCCAGCCTATATCCCGGAGCCGTGTCCGACGGACCTGTATGGGTCCGGCCAAGGCCGACGGAAAGAAATGAATTGTGGTCATGAATCACGTGGTTGTATACAATCCAGTCGGAGTGTGTTGCGGACATGAATCCAACCCAATCCAGTCTGTACTACACTAGGCTAGGATTTTATTTTGTAGCGTGTAATGAACCTATATTAAGTAAAATATTTAGACGTCTACCGTAGGCTTTATAGATATGTTTGATTTAATTCAAGTCGTGAATAGTAATATAATTATTTACATTATATTTTTATTTAGAAAAACAATTGTATGTTAGGTAAAATATAGGTTTACAAAATAATGGATTGAGGTGTATGTACTAGTAGGCATAGGTAATAATTAATGAAATATACAAATACAATAAGTATATTATAGTCACTATATAATTATTACAAATAATTAAAATCAGTCGAAGACAAACAAAAGTAAAGCAAAATATTTATATAAAAAACAAAATAAAATTGTATCCTCTTTTTTAATTTGTACTATACACTTGAAACGAATCTTTAAATAGGTAAATTTAAGAAACTGAAAATGACTTTTAAACTTGTAAAAAAGTTCTAACATTATCATAACTAAATATTTAACTAAAAACAAAAGTGTATCTTTCTTTGGTAAATATAATAGATAAATTGCAAGCAAATCTTTAAATAGATTAACATTACTAACTAAAAATCACATATAAACATTTATAAAGTTAAAAAATATTATTATATGTCCCTTATTATTGTTCTTTCTTTTTATGTGCAACTTGTTAATTTAATTTTGTTCAGAATAGGATAATAAAGTTCAATGTTTTTCCTTGTATGTGAGTTCTTAAGCAATTTGTGCTTTCGCAATATTAGGTCTATTTATACGCGTATATAGGCATAGATATAAATCGTAAATGTATGGTAATTGTTTACTATGTTTGACAAGTGTGAATTAAATGCGTTACATTAATGAAATAAAAATAATCATTTCAAGCCGAACATTTATATTTAACATTTATATCATTTAAACAAAAATAAATCAGATTAGGATAATTCCGCCAGTTTACCCATTCCAAGCTAAATAGCACGATAAAGGATTGTGTTACTACAAACACATTATTTCCATTATTTAGCTATTCAGAAATAATAATTAACAAATTAATTTCATAATAATAAACTTAATCGGGAAGAAAACACTCCAGTTTAATCTATGAATTATAAACAACACAACGTTGACAAAAGTCGATCGGTCGGAACTGGATAATAGAATGAACTGAATGAATACGGAGTGGAAGGTAAAGAGATTCCCGCTTAAAAAGGATACGTATCCATCCGGAAATGTCCATCTATAGATTAAACATTTCTCTACAAATAGATATAAACATCTATACAAATATTTTGAATTGTAAGAGATATTTCAATTGCAAATTGTGCTGTTTTTTTTTTTTTTTTTTTTAAACTGCAGGGGTTTACAGAAACAATTATACTTTCGAAACTTTAAGAGTGACGTGTGATTGGAAAGCAGTTTTAGAAAATTCAAATCTTGACGAATCAAAAGGTACCTTTATATTATTGTCAAAATATTTCTGTCGAGCGATATTGAGCTTTAGAGAAGTGACAAAGTTGAGTAATGTCTTTTTGTTTTCACGCCGGCAATAGCTTTACAAAAAACTACAATTTTAAAACGATGATAACGATGTTTATATATGTAAATATACGTTTTAGAAAAAAAATTAAATATAAAAATTCAATTTTAAATCATTTCCTTTCCAAAGTTTTTTGTATTATTGCGATTAGATGATTTGTATTGGGCGACAAATATTCAATACAAAATAGAGTTTTCAATTGAGTACCGGCAGTGTGCCACCTAGGTCAAGAGCAAAGACAGCTCAACATGCACAGAGAGTCAAATAAAGTAAAATAAAATGAGTGTATGTACCTGTATGTATTGTAATTTTAAAGTATGTAAAATAGTTTAAAAGCATTTTTGTGTTGATATTCGTCCTTTTATCCGCTAAATTCGCTTATCCCTATTCCGAAGATAATTTCTACATTTTATTTTTTTTTTTTAATTGCACACAACTCCACTTCGCCAGCCCTTGTTTAAATTATAACATTAAATGTAAATGTTATTCATAAAATCGTCTCTTAAGTTGTAAATTAAATAAAATACAACCGTATACATTACCTCAGGGGTTGTCGTACAGAGTCTGGTAAACATAAAGGTGGAAATGTACTGCAAACGCTTTCAACATATCTGCAGGCAGACTGCGTTGTAGAATTATGCAAATATAACGTTAACTCGGGTGCATGCAGGTAGCTGTCGTACACGGCTTTATCTGTGTTAAATAAAACAACCTCCTCACAACGGTCTTACAGGAAATAATTCATTTGCATACAGAATGTTTCAAAACTTCCTGCCGGTACTTTAAAGTATCGTTTCCAGGCTAAACACATTTCTAATGGTCAATGGTTGGCTCTAGGGACAGTCTTGTCATTCTCTAACCTAAATAACCAAATAAATAATAGTGCAGTAGAATTAGAGAAAACGCATATTGTAATTCGTTTCAGAATGCCATGTGGAAAAATCTATGTATTTGTGCATAAAGTAAATGACATTTATCCAGATCCACTTTTGAACATCCACAACATTTTTTAATAGGGGTTTAGTATGCAAAAATCGGAAAATCGGTTTTTATTAAATAGTATGAAGACAATTGCTAATGGGTACTTCAAATTTTGTATACTTGTAGGGTACTAAAACCCGGTTAATTTGAGACCTCATAAGTTTAAATGTATATAATAAAAATGAATTGCTGTTCCTTTGTAAGCCCATCACTTGAGAACGGCTAGAACAATTTGGCAATTTTTTGTTTTAAAATGTTCGTAATAGTCCAAACTAGGTTTTTATATAAAGACAAATTTGAAAAGTTTCCCGAAAAAGTTTCAAATTTGGACAAAACTAAACAGCCTCTTTTGAATGAACTCAAGTCTATAGCGCACAAAAACAGCTGTTCGTATAAAAAGCTTAGTAACACATGTTTGTTTGCATTCATACCATAGCAACTTTAATCAGCATTTATAATCAGTTTATTATTCTTCAATACCAACAGCTTTTTTAGGTTAGATTGACCAACTTAAAGCAAAAAAAAAATCAACTAAAAATGCATACTATATTTTAATTCAATTCAAACATTAGTTGTTACATAATATAGATAAAACAGCTGTGTTGGATCAAAAACTGAACATGATTTTAGCTTAGGCCTACAATGAACCAAAACACGTTTATTTGCAACCAATTTAGAATCAGATTTTTTTACAATTCTTCACAACTATCGGTTTTTTTTTTAGATTAGGTAAAAGCAAACAAAAGGTTTACTGTATTATCTATAAAGGTTTACTAACTATAAATCTAAATTTGTGTAGTATATACTTAAGTGGCAAACATTTTGCAATTCGATTACTTAACTCAATGTAATGAAATGGAATAACTACCCTTTAAATTAAATCAGGTAATAGCGAAGCATTGCTGGGTCCACTAGTCGGTTAATAACTTTTTTAAATAATTGCAAAAAAACTGATTACATTTTCAAAATTTTCAAGTATTTTTCATTCTGTTATAAAATAATCTAAACACTTGAAACTTTAAGAAAATAAGCCTTTTATGGACCTTAAGTTACCATTGAAATTTAATTAAAAAATATGAATTGGTTTACGAGATATTTTATTTAATTATTTAGAAAAGGGTTAAATGTTTAATACATTTAGACCCAGTTGCCGTCTTCGTAGGAGGCTGATCCGGGGATTATGTTTTTCATCGAGACATATATTTTATGTATACCTTCATGGTACAGCAAATTTTCATTATTTTATCAGTCAAAATGGCGTCTAAAAAAGTATGACTTTTAAGTTAGGTTTTTTGGAAATATGTTTGCAACAAATGGAAATATTGATATGCCACTTTAATGTTCGAATAGCTGGCATTTTTACCAGATAAATAAAGGCAGCAACTTCATTTCAACCCCTAAGACTGTAGTAATTGTACTATCTAAACACTCCTGGCACACCCTATTACACTCCTATAATATGGATACACTGTGAAATTTTTAGTGAAATCGATCAAAACGTTTTTCATTCTATAGAGGACAGAAATCAAGAAACAATAATGTTTAACTTTAACAAACGTTATAGTCTTTTATTATTTTAGCGGTATAATAATTGATATATTATATTTTTATACTCTACCGTTAAAAAAACTCGTGACTTCTCTTATAAAAGATTTGGTATTCTATGTTGGCACACATACACCTTGTTATGATGGATTACCGCTGCATTGAGGATGAATGATTGTATCGCAGGTGTGCTTGACCGGCAACGTTATGATAAAGTGTAACTTATTTCTCATAAACTTCGCAACCGATTAATCTAAAGTCAAGTTAATATTGAACAGGGATGAGTTTAGATTTATTCTTTTGAAGGAAAATCAGTTATACTTTTTTGCGTCATAGTTTCGTTGCAAACCTAATTGGACATGTATTTATGTAGATCTGAGGGAAAAGTAAGTTTAATCAGCAATAGTTGGCAATGAAGTTGATTATGTAGTTTTTGAACCGATTTGAAAATGTTTTTTTATCACTTAAAAATAGTTTTACGCAACTGTAGCTTTATAGCTTGAAGGAAATTAGTTTAATTTACATTTATTGAATACTGATAGCACTTATATTATTCACTTTTCAACTTATATTGGAATCTCTAAACATCCTGGCATTATTTTAAATAAACTGTAGAATGTTTAGTGAAATCGGTGAATAGTTTTTAAGTATGTAAAGGACTAGAGGAAACAACTGCGAGCTTCGTACGCCAACCCTGTTAAAACCTTCTATAAACAAAATCATGTTATGTTTTCTTTTTAATGAAGGTGTAGGATTAATAATAACCTCAAATCTAAAATGGTAAATAATTTTAATTGTTCAAATCAAATTATTTCGTATATTTATAACAGCAGTTATAATAAAGTTTGAAAGAACCGGCAAGGCTCAGGTATAAACATTAATAAAAACCTAACCTAAAAGTTAGAAATACAAATAATTGCTTCAAAGTTAGAAATCAGCTGTTAATGGAAATATTAGAGCAAACAGCTGTTTCATGTGTAATTTTGTTCAATTGATTGCTATGGTAATTAATGCAAATACATTCAAGAAATATGTGTTGGTTCATCAGTCTGGGAATAACCTAAGAGTTTTTCCTACTAAATTTACAAATAAATATTGAAATATAAATATTGCGAGCTTAAGACTACACGGGAGAAGTGTAAACTTCTTTGGCGATATCTAAAAAAGCTAATATCTTTATTTAACACAACTTACGAAATGAGAAAGCACAATGTCCATTTAAGAGGTATTACCAATTAAACTATACATTGTGTTAACATTAACAGATTAAGAAAATGACGTAGGACAATCTGTTACACTTATTAACCCAACTCAAATATACTAAATTAGCAATGCATTCGTGGCCTAACCGGCTAAGGCGCTAGTCTATGGTGATGGAACCTGCTGGTTCGAATCTCGGCAAGACCAAACCTTTTTCAAAGAGATGGAATATAGCGTTTCACAATAGAGTGTTTCACATTGCAGCGTTTCACAAAATGCATGGTGAAACGCGTGACGGTAAACTCCGATTCACCACCATCAACAAGTAAACTATATACCCTGCTATATAAACATGTGTACACATATTTTGGACGTGGTGCACCAATAGAAATTTATACTTCAAAAATGTGTTTATCAAAATAAATTATAGCCTGTGTTACTCACAGATAGGGTAGCTTTTTATTAGTAAAACTATTTTTTCAATCAGTTCAATAGTTCCAGAGATAAAATTTTTTAATCTTTATAATATTAGTAGGCCTATAGACAAAGAAACATTCATTTATGTATATACTAGCTGGCCCGATCCGGCTTTGCACGAATAGACAAATCAAAGTTAAATGTATATTAACAAAAAATATATTATATCAATAAATATATTACAGTATATATTTCTTATTGGGATTTTTAGTAACTTTGACCCCTCCCCCCCCCAAACCCCCCTAAAATTTAGAATTGTTTGAAAACCTTTCTTATCGAACACCTAGGGTCCTAGAGGAAGCTACATACCAAATTTCATTCCAATCCGTTCGGTGGTATTTTTTTAGTAACTTTGACCCCTCAAAATCCCCTAAGATTACAAATTTTTTGAAACCCTTTCTTATCAGCACCTACGATTCTAGAGGAAGCTACATACCAAATTCCATTCCAATCCGTTCAGTAGTTTTAGAGAAATCGTGATTTAGTAACTTTGATCCCCTCCCCAAATTCCCCACTCAAATTTTGAATTTCAAACCCTTTCTTAGTGAGCACCTATGGCTCTAGAGGAAGCTACATACCAAGTTTCATTTCAATCCGTTCGGTAGTTTTAGAGAAATCGTGATTTAGTAACTTTGACCCCCCAACCCCAAACCCCCTCTCAAATTTTGAATTTTTTGAAAATCTTTCTTAGTGAGCACCTATGGTCTTAGAGGAAGCTACAT
>JAGFPH010000622.1:467956-479158 GCA_018207615.1 Philaenus spumarius | reverse complement strand
CACTCCGCAGATATTTTGCACCTTGTTTTATATAACCATCGTTTAACTTTTACATCTTTTGTCCCGGCAAGTTTTTCCAAGTCTTTGTTTTAAAATTAGGTTAACCAATGCGCAACACAAATAGCATGCACGAAGTTTTGTTTATTGTGATACAAGTTCAAGAGTAATAAATTCAGTTAATAATCTAACTTCTGAAACTTTAAATGCGTCCTGGAAATGTAAGAAATCATTTTTACTTTGTAAGTATGTTTTGTAATTTATTATAATTACTACCTCTCTAAGTAAATAATGTAAAATAAGTAGGATGTCCGTTGTCAAGTATTAAATTTAACCATTTGACGTGGCTATTTAAAACAGAACAGTCTTATTTCAATAACCAGGATATTCGTGTACAAAAATATACTACATTATAACTTATATTTCATTTGGTTTGGAGATTTTATTTCCATTTCTGAGCTTGTAAAAACGTGATTTACAATGTTAAGCCGTAATAAAGCGAATTAAATTAGCCTTATAGTTAATTCATGTTATTAATTATTGTGTTAATAATAATAATATATGTAACGAAGTCAAACTGGTGGTTTGGAGGTGGGCCCGTTTTCAAAGGATGTATGTGTTTTCAGAAAAGCACCGTCATAAAATGATTTAAATCGGTTTGTATATCATCTTTAATTTCTCCTACGGTATGTGCTTTGTAATTGGCAAAAGCAACAGTCTAATATGCCCTGTAGAATTTTATATTTTAATACTCTTGGCTCCAGGCGAGGATACAGGGGGAGGGTCATGGGGGTCATGACCCCCCCAAATATTTTTTAAGGCTTGATTTATAAGTTTGATTCAACCCTACAAGCGCCAAATAACACTATACTGTCGCCTAAGCCCGCCCAGCAAGTGGCAGGCAGCATTATATTATTGTATCGTCTGATTGTGTTGAATATTTCACCCACTATAATCATCCAATCCCAATAAAACCAAAACTATTGGAAAGGAAATGTTTTAAACATTAATTTTTGTGTTTACAAATTTGTTCTAAAACGTATATTTACATATTATGTAACCATCGTTTGTAATAATTGTAGTTGTCTAAAAAAATGACGCCGCGCGAGAAAAAAAGAAAAGACACAAAACTTTTCACTTTTCTAAGGCTCATAATCGTTAGACAGACTTGTTTTGAAAAGAATATAAGTTCGCCTTTGGATTCGGCAAGTTTTGAACTTTGTAACATTGTCTTCCAATCATTCGTCACTGTTATAATTTTTTGGATATAAAGTTTTCTGTAAACCCTTAAGATTTGGCAGTTTTTCAACCAATGAGCAAGCATATTTTGTAATCGGTATATCTAGTACACATCGATATACTTGTACATTGACGTTTATATGGATGTTAGTGTAAATTCTATATTTTCGTTTATTGGGCGCATTATGCAAGATAATGGCCTAAATTGTTTATACTATTAAATTGTGCAAAAACTATTAATGCGAAAAATTTCATCTTCCTCCTGTCTGAAGTACATATACTAAACAATAATTTTTTCAAAAGATCTGTCCTAAATATTGAAAATTAACAAAGATATGAACTTTTGAAAAATAATAACTTTTAAGCCTTTTCCAACTTTCTCGGTGAAAAATGGTCCGATCGAGATTTTCAAAAACCATTTTGTTGGTTTTTTAATTCTCTTCAAATGTTTCGTTGGAAGTATCGTGATCCTTGCTTAAATTTGTATAATATCAACGAACAACCCAAAAAGTCCAAATGTATTGTTATTTTTGTTTATAAAAAATGCGCAAAAATTTTCTTGCCTGATAATTTTCGTATGTTAAACACCCAGGTGCTACACTTAAAGCCACTGTGGATGTCGCTTGCTGAAATTCAATAAAAATAATAAATCTCTATTGGTTTTTGCTAAAATTGTTTTACGGATCGCGCCGCTGTATGGAGTTGTATGACTTCAATAAGTGAGAGCTTGTGTTACGTTGTTTTAAATTTAGTGAAACAAAGTGGATTTAATGATCGTGTTGTGGAGTTATGATTTTAATACTGTACCTGTTAACTCTTCAATAATTATGGTTTATTTTATTCTTTAGTTTGCAAGAAAGTATCTATGGCCTAGAAATGCATTAAAAACTATTCCATAGAGTTTATACATATTTTTTAATTCCCCAGACCCGTTTTTGTTAAATTCTTGGTAATGTTGTTTTCGACTTCTTATGACCCCTCCCAAAATCAAATCCTGCATCCGCCCCTGCTTGGCTCACTGAAATGTTTAACTACTCAAATTTGTGTGAGTTCTAACGAAACATATTTCAACCATTTATGCTTCACACCATTAAGGTTTTTGTGTTAGTAGTAGAGCGTGAGTAAATAAATTGAAATTCAGTTTGTAGGAAAGTCTAAAACCGGGGGGGGGGGGGGGGGGCGAGTAGAAACCAATATTATAAAAATAAAATTACGAAAGAATTGAAAGTCAATAAATTCAGATTAAAGTAGGTTTGCACTAAAAACAAAAGAAAGGAAACACCACTTGCACCAAAAAGATTAAAAAAAACTACCTATAGTTAACGAAATACGCTCACACAAAATTTAAATGTTCCTAGTTATAGGCTACCGGATAGACAGAAAACTTAAACATTTTCGGAAGCGTTTTCCATTTTGGAATAAGTCAACTACAATTTTATTCTTAGTTGTATGTAAAATAAGATTCCTACTGATTTTGAGGTACTAGTCATTTTCGAATTTATTGAAATTAATATAGACACCCAAGTATTTTTTTAATACTATTGAGAGACATACTATTATTCTTGAATAAGGAAGAACTATATTTAAAGATTTTGAAAAATGTTTCACAAAAAAATGTGTAGAGAATACGATGCGTTGCAAGATTTATAATAACTGTAATAAACCTAAATAATTAGCAAATACACTAGAAATCGCATTGAGTCATTCCCCCGGTCCGTGCAGGGCTCTGGGTCCGTGCCTGTTCTGAGTTGATAGCCCAGTCAATAAAGGGAAAAAATAGGCCTTAGTGGGAAGTAATTAGTGAAAAGCTGAAATTTTGTCAGATGTTACAATACTATAAGAGGAGTATTTACACAAAAGTCCCCGCCCCTCCCCCTCTTGCTTCCCCCCTACCCCCTTTAAAGTTCACTTTTGAAAGATTTTTTATTTTGTCAATATCTAAGAGATAAAAAGCGATAGAGTAATTTTTATTTCGTTATTGTAATCCTTATAATATTCTCTATCAAAAATGTTCTTTGCGTTTAAGCTATAAAACAATTATTTACCGTGTATTTTAAAATTGAATGTTAAAATTTTAACTTTTCTATTACAATAATTACATGTTTAGCTATTTTTTATTAATATGAGACAAGTTATGAAAAAATGGCTCAAATAAAACTTTTAGGGTATTTTGCAATCTTTATATTGATATAAGTTTTATATAAATGTTAAGTGCAGACAGTTGACTTAATCGGCCTGGCAAAGGGTGCGGAGCGGAGCGTACGAGTCCTCGCGGGCCGGATCAGCCCGTTAGCATATCAGCGGTCAATCTGCAGTAAAAGCCTATTGTTTGGACTTTTATTTGTATAGATGGTCTAATTATGGGTATTACAATGGTAAAATAGACGTAAACATTTATTTTATTTTTTCATTATTTATTTATTTTCTGGTATTTATTATTGCAGTGATAAACACACAATATGATTTCTTTTAGCCAAGCCAATAAAGGGAAAAAATAGGCATTTGTTGGATATAATTAGTGAAAAGCTGACATTTTGTTTATAAAATTGTTAATGTTCTTTATATTAGGAGAGCCAGTTTTGATTCGGGGGATTATTCCTACTCCTAAGTTATTAGGACCGTTCCATTCTCCATCAAATATGGACCTACCATTATTGGACTGGCTAAAACCGGCAAGTGTCAAGCAGCAGAACATGTTTTGTTTACTGTAAATTTATTAATACACCAATTTATTAATACTGTTGGTAGCGCTTGGGCCTGAGAACCAAACAATCTACTTTTGAAAACCAGTAACTGGACGAAAAGTGTATTACAGGATTTCCAAAATCATTCATAAATTGAACGACAAAAGGAAGCTTAATCTGCTTGCTTATACCATAACAGTTTGTGACACAACATCTTCTTTCTTTGATCTGGGAAAAATAAAATCTTTGGTCATTTTACAAAAGTCAGAAGAAGCTCAAACACAAGCGTCGGTGTTTCTACGTCAAGATGATTCCAAAGAACTGAAAACAAACGGGGAAAATTTGATCTTAACAGAAAAAGCACATGAACTTTAATGAAGCTCGTTACTTGCAAAAAAATCTAATCTAAGGTCAAACTTCGACCTTGCAAAGCATCCCCCCTTAATCTCTGTAACACTTAAACAAACCCAGTGTATATTATAGTTTGGGGTTATGTTTACAACTTCAATTGTTATAATTTCTTGTGAAGTTGATTTTTTTAAATATGAGTTATAGAACTAATTTATTCTATAATATGCGTTATTATATTTGCTTAGAGGTTATAAACTGTATACAAATACAACCTTTTATCATCAGTATATTTGTTTATTCAAATTTAAAGAAGATATACCTATTCCTTTAACTTCGAAAACATTCGTACATCTTCGTATAAGCCCTAACATAATAAAATATAAACATATTTGATTATTAATTTCTTCACTATAATATTAATAACTTCTAAATAATTTGATCTATCAATATGAAATACAAAGCAATTAAAAGATAGTATTTTTATCTTTGTTTAAATAGTACCAGGAGACCGAGCTAAAGCTCGATTATAAGCAGGGCCTAGTTCGGTCACGTCAATAACTATTATTGCAAATTTCCGTGAACATCGTTTAGGTTAGGCCTATAACATTAAACAACTAAATAAAGGGTATGTTTATTTAGCAGAAGTATTCGTTGCCATGGTAACTATAAATAGATACAACATTAGGCTTACCTCTAATAAAATACAGTTTAAAAGAAAACAGATGATTATTGTAATGGCATTGAAAACATTTGCATCAGCTGTGCTTCGTTTAAAAGAAAACAGATGATTATTGTAATGACATTGAAAACATTTGCATCAGCTGTGCTTTGTATTGTTTAAAATTGACAAATTTCACTTTTTAATTTAATAAAAAGACGTAGAAAACGAATTTTCCCAGACTGGTGACCATTTCCAATCGATTTCTCGTGGCCAAAAGCCCCATATAAAATCAAAAATCCTTAGACGGAGATTCCAGATCCATTTAGCAGGCAGACAATTATCTCTCGCTTTAGAAGATAAGATATAATAACGTAGACTATGTAAATAAAAAGGCGTACAGTTTTATACTCCTTATTATTGTACACATTTACCGAGTTAAAAATCCCCGTCAGTATAGTTAGGTAGGCCTAGATAAGTATTCCTTAATGTTGTTTTTAAAGAGTTTGTTTTTTAAATGATGTATTTCTGATGTGTACTTAATTAATCAGCCCGTGATTTACACGGGGATTACTACAGTCTATACCACCCCAGGATGAGGCGGAAACAGTCGACCGTATTAATACCCTTACCCTTGGGTCTATTGTGCGAGTCGACAGTTTCGCCTCATCCTGAGGTGGTATAGACTATAGCCTAGTATATAATGTATATTACTCAGGACTCCTCTTAATAAGTGAATACAATTTGCACTTCCGCGTGAGTGCAAAGACTTTATAAACTCATACGTAACGAAATTTAGTCGAATTGTAGGCTACATGGTATTCTCAATCTTCATTCATGGGGTAGCCTAATGTTTTAAAAATCCAAATTGTCACCAATCATTGTTGAAAGGCGATGGATGTTTACAAAATTGTGTTGGATTGGCCGACGCAAAAGCTCCGTGTAGCATTTATTACTACAAAAGAACTAAAAAATGAGGAAGTGATAATCGATGACACGCTTTTCCAAGCCAATATTTATGAATGAGAATCTATTTGTATCTCAGTATTACAATAGCCTAGATATTGACAGGACCTGGTTTAGGTTATAGTTCACAGCCCATTGTATCTCTTGTACTCAAGCAATCTACAGTAATTTTCACCTATTTTTCTATTACAGTACTAAGCACCACTTAAGTATTCCAATTTTTATTTACAAGTTACTAAGTTCTCGTTTTTTATAATTAGGTAAAGGCATAAGTAGCACGCATAGGCCTAAATCAGGGCCGTTAAAAGAAAATCTGGGCCCGGAGGCAGTGACCTATTCATCTTCAGGTTTTACTTAATTTTCTGAACAAACCGGTCCCCTTTGATAACTCCGTGCCCTATCGTCCAGACTGTCAAAATCTTGTGTTGATTGCGTGATACAAAAAAAATAGAATTTATCAATTTGAGTTAATACAACATTTATAACTTTATATTAGTGATGTTTGTAGTTATTCCACACAAAAAATTAACCAATATCACAAAAATTCCCCCCCCCCCCCAATATCAGAGGTTTGTGATTACGTCTCCCTCAATATCTGAGATGTAAAAAAAGAATTTTGTAAATAAAAGGAACTATAAAATACTCTACACGATTTTACTTTTCTTTATATATCTTTTATTAGTCATTATTATTATTGATCATCATCATTACTGTTAGTATTTATTAATTATCACTATTTAATAGGTAAGGCTGGTTTTATGCAAGGCGTTTTGTGTCACGCGTTCGGAAAACTCGGAACTTGGCGCGTCCCGCGTTTTCACCATGTTGACTGTCGTGCGTTTTTTGTTAACTTTTAAAGATGTGTGAACCTGAAGAGAAAATCAACACAAGCATAAATAAATTCAGCCTTTTCAAAGGATTTCGTGGTTTTTATTTTCCGTGGTGGGAGCTTCTGCGAGGCCGACGGCATGATGCGAACTCATGAAGTGATTTTGTACTCTGGGAGCGAAGCAGTCCTTAATCCGAGGCGGGAAGATCGAGATGCATTTTTCGTTTATTTCGTGCACGTAGGAAGCGCCTTCGTGAGTAGACCAATTTCCCAAATAGTTGGTAGAAACCCTAAAGCATATAAACTTTATTTGGAAATTCACTCAACTCACGTCAGCGGTTCATCAGCTGTTTGTCGAATTATTTTATTACATTCAAGGGCGCCCATACCCTCTCCCTTGCTCTCGGGGAAAGGAAAAAATGTACATTAATAATTATGTCAGGTGTTTTTTCTTATTATTTAAAAGTAATTATTACATAGAAGGGGTTTAACACTAGAATATTTTACCATTTTATTTTACACTAGGGGAAACCTCAGCGTGCTCCTCACGCCAACCCCGTTGGAACCTTCTATACTCATAATCATGTTACGTTTTCTTTATAATAAAGGTGTAGGATTAACAATAACCCCAAAGCTAAGATGGTAAATAATGTTAAATGTTCAAATCAAATTATTTCGTATATTTTATAACAGCAGTTTTAATAAAGGTTAAACGAACCAGGAAGGCTTAGGTCTACACTTTAATAAAAACCTAACCTAATATAGTTAGAAATACAAAAACAGCAGCTAGTAAAACATAATAGATGTGTACAAATAGGCAGAGTTCTTAAGAAAAAAAAAATTAGTGAACTCCGAAATAAATACCTAGGTTCGCCTCAGGCTATGATCTACAAAAGTAAAAAATGGTAATTAGATGCACGTAATAAAAAAAGTACATTTTG
The DNA here is from genome assembly GCA_018207615.1 of Philaenus spumarius. Lineage (NCBI taxonomy): Eukaryota > Metazoa > Arthropoda > Insecta > Hemiptera > Aphrophoridae > Philaenus > Philaenus spumarius. The sequence continues at coordinate 471,493 of JAGFPH010000622.1, read as the reverse complement.
AATATTACCTTTTGTATTTTATGTATTATTACAACCTGTAATTTTCAGTCATCCTAAAAAAACTGCAGAAAAATTTACAATAGACAAAGATGTACAGTACTGTAAAATCAGTAGCTGAAAATGAGTTCTGATAGGTCCTCTGCCTAAATTACTCAAAAACCGAACATTTTAACAAAAACAAATCGAGACACCTTTTTTGTACATTCCCTATCGGATTTCTCACTGTCAAACAATCGGACGAAGGATAATAGCTAAGTTAAAGATAATATCACCATATTATGTGCATACAATATTGTTATGTTTGCTGCGTTGGTATAGGATGCCGGGTTGAAAACAATAATATCTACACATGACCTAACAAGGACAACTCAATAAAATATAATGTAGGCCTATATTATGTATTGTTTATAAGTTAAACAAATAAAAACCAACTTAATCTTTCCCTGCCCAACTCCGCCCCCCCTTCTAACAACTAAGACGCGACGTGTAATTTTGTCTATCTGTCGGACAAAATTATAAAATACTAGTTGACCCGTACGGCGTTGCCCGTGGTTGTTGGTATTTTCAGTTTTTTTTGACGTAATTGTAATTCTTTTTAAGTGTTCGTTGAATACCTGTGCGTATCCTACTGTAGTCATGAAAAAAAGTCTACGCTATTTAGGAAAGCACTGAAAATTGTATTACTGTGAACTACTATCTAACATGAAAAAGCTTTAAATATATCGTTTTAATTTATAGTTTTTACTATGTTTGACTTTCACTTAATTTCATTGACAATGTTGCGAGCACCTACGGCCTTAGTTTAGAGGAAGCTACGTACCAAAATTCATTCCAATTCGTTCTTATAGGGATTTTTAGTAACTTTGACCCCCCTCCCCAAACCACCCTAAAATTTCGAATTTCTTTTAACCCTTTCTTAGCGAGGGTTTAAATTAGCTGGGGGTCGTAGAAAAGATATTTGAATCACTTTGTAACATCCGCGTTAATTTAGGATGTAACAAACTGGTTCAAATAGAGTTTGTAATTTTAAATGTATAGGCCTAATTAGTATAAGATATATATTGTTTAGTATTTAAATATACAATATACAGTATATATCAAAATAAAGCTACGAATGTGATATTTCAATGGCATTTAGTTTAATTCAGATGGTTCGTTTAGTTTTCAATAAAATATGTTTAAACTCGTGTATGTTTATGGTTATGCATGGTGTCAAATAATTTGTTTGTTATTATTATTATTGATAGCGAAAATATGTTTCGAAAAATATTAAAAACTTCATAGTTATGATATATTTTATATAAACAATATTTTAAGGAGCATATCTCTAAGTAGGCCTATATAGAGATTTAATAACCAATGTTTGAGTTGAATTATAATTCTGTAAGCATTTTTATTTGTGTTTGTTTATAGTTTTTCAATCTAACCTTAAAAAGCTGTTGGTTTTGAAGAGTATTAAAGTGATTATAAATTTGCTAAGTAATGTTGCTATGGTAATACATGTAAACAAACATAAGCTTTTTATACGAACAGCTGTTTTTGTGAGCTATGGTTTTGAGTTCATACAATAAATGCTGTTCAGTTTCTTCCAAATTTGAAACTTTTTCGGGAAAGTTTTCAAACTTTTCTTTACGTATAAACCTTCTAAGAACTACTACAAACATTTTAAGACCAAAAATAGCCAAATCGGTCCAGCCGTTCTCGAGTTTTAGCGAGACTAACGAACAGCAATTCATTTTTATATTTATAGAATAATAGGAAATATTCAAATGTCTCAATATAAACAACAAAATCGCCAAAATGTGTACTAATTTAAATTAAAGGTTTTAACTAAAAGCAAACATTTTCAGCGAGAAATTCCTTTATATTGATGTGTTTTCTAAGTGACTCGTACGATTTCTTTAGCCAAAACATCCAAAAACTGGAAGCACCTTTTTCTATCAGAAGTAAATTTTTTAAAGATTTTTCGTACTAGAATGAAACTCTTTGTGGTTTCAAGTAAAAAAATAAATATAATACATTATTCAGCATATTTTGTTTTTTACACGTCATTATAGCTCGTTGGTTCCCCCAAAATCGATCAAAACCTAAAATAACATAAAATTTGTTGGTTCAAATCCACGAGGGGGTTTTACAGTGGGGAAGCTTGTCTTACGAGGCCGACGCGACGGTCGGGTTGCATACTCACGTCATAGGTTCAGCTGCGTGGTCGACTTATTATTATTATAATGTAAATATATATTAAATTAATATATTTCAAATTGATAAATTGTAACAATAGATAAACTACTAATTGTCACTATTTACCTATTTCTATAACAACAGTGTGTTTGATTGTTGAAATTCAGTCAAGAGCGAGCATTCACATAGAACACAACTTTATTCCAACATTGGAAGGCGTGTGCAATGCACACAAAAGTGATGGAACAGTGGTGAGAAAACTTGTCACTTGTCAGTAGACGTTTTGGTTGAACTTACAACAATGTTTATCTGTGGTTATTTATGTTAACTGGTTTGGTTTAGTACTAACTGCATTGCAATAATGGATAGCAGTGAAGAAGATGATAAAGATTATGTTAGATGTGGTGTTCTTGGCCAATTTGCAAAAAGTCCAATTTGAGTTCATCCAGACAACGGTCGCGTTACAGACATGCCACTTCCGACCGCCCGCGCCACGTCGCTTTTGTGTGCATTCGGCGATTTGTTTACATAGAAGAGACGGGGAAGGTACATATGTCCCCCCCCACGTCCATTCTGTGTGAATTGGACCTTACCTACACCACCGCCAGTAAACGGCATTATTTTATAGACACGATTCTGAAACTGAAAGTACCGGTACCGAGTAGGCCTAAATATCGTATCTGTAGTACATCAATGAATAAATAAGAAGGTTTACAATTATTATGAATTTGTAAACAATTTAATAATGCCACTAGATAAAGTTTACCTCATACTAAAAAACAGATTTTAACACCTCACACGAACATTTCTACCAACTAAAACAAGATAAAACCCAACTATTATTAATCTAATTGCAAAGGTTAATTTTAAAATAAAAGAGACGCAATACACAAGCGCAAAATAATCTAAAGTTTAAATTAAACAATGTCCAATTAGGCCTAGAAGTAATTACGGGAAACATGGTATAGGCTAGGCTACATTACACCATTGCGGAATAATAGAGTGCACGCGATACAGTGGGCTGTGGATTATCTAGTTTGTATCTCGATATAGAATGTACACAAACCGTGCGACATGTAAACGAATCAGTTTGGACTCACGATTTAAACTGAAACCACCCTATAGTATTTCTTACCTAAACAATCTAGAGATTTTTAAAAGAAATCAAAGTAGGTACCCAAAAGTGTAATGGGGGGCAGGGAGGTTTGAAAACATTTGGAATATTAATATAATATCCTATAGGTTGAGTGTTACATAATTTTAAAAGTAGACATTTTGAAGAAAAATGTTACACATGTTTATCCCGTTATAAGACAACGGCTATTAACTAATACAATTATATTTTAGTTTCAGAAA
>JAGFPH010000622.1:437589-456399 GCA_018207615.1 Philaenus spumarius | reverse complement strand
AGATATTAAGCTCTAGTTTACGGCATTGTGTTTCTCTTTTAATAAGCTTTTCAATGGTGTATTACCATGACCTACCTTTATATTTGAAATTGTTAGCCCCTTAAGCCTCTCAAAATCATAGTGTGTCAGATTGATCAAAAAATGTGTCCTGTTATGCAACACAAGATATATACAAAGTTCTGTTAACTTGTTTTCAGTAACAAAAATAATGAGGAGTTAACCCGGACTTTATGAACACTATTTTTAGATGTATTTTTGATTTCGCACTATAACGGCCACATTTTACCTCCGATTTGGTACACACATTGGTTTTCTAAGTTGCTCGGACAAGTTGGTTAGCGAAACAATATAATATTCGGAAGCATTTTTTTTTGACCGGAAGGAACATTTTTTTGAGATTTTTCGTGCTAGGTTAATTTTTTTGGCGGTAAATATAGGAGATTATTCTGCAAATATTTTTTACATGACCTTATAGAAAGTCTGGTTCCCCGAAAATCTATCAAGACGTAAAACACCGTAAAAGTAGGAATTTTACAGTGCAGTTTCTGATTCGAGGCCAACGGCAGGGATTCAAACTCGCGAAGCGAAGCAATCCATAATCCGAGGCCACCTCCCCAATTCCGAAGCCTTGCGCACGCCTATGTAGCTCAAACATTGTCCTTTGAGGAGATCATAAAAAATTTGTAAATGCAAAAGTGCGTAAGCAGCAATTTATTTAAAATTGGTTCTCCAGATGATTTAAATAGTTTATTATTATTATTGTTATTATAAGGAGTCTGTAGTATAAATAGTTTAGATTTTGTTTTGTAGCCTCATCATTGAATGTTAACTAAATTTTAATTTAGGTATTAGTATTTTTTTTTTTAAATAAATGTACATCAATTCCCACATATTTAGTTTGTCATTCTACATGAACTGTTCCTATAGGTTCGGTGAGGTGTGCAGACAGTGCTGTGTTAACAAGCATGGGTGTTTTCAAATAGACAAATTAGTCAGAGGCTTAAGATGTTGTCGAAATCTTCCAAGTTTCATGCACAACTAACTGTAATACATTAGGGGCAAGCAAGGAGGTCGCCAAAGTCGGATCTCGCTCTATCCTTAACAGGCTGGCACTGTTAAAAAAAATAGGGACAACAGTTATTCCAAATCTATCTTATAATCCTGACTTGATTCCAGCAGTTTTTTTCTTGTTTCCAAATTGAATCAACATTAATAGGGCAATATTTTTAATCAATGGATAAAAGAAAATTTTACCATAGACCTACATGCCATCCCAAAAATGGGTGTTCTTAGAAAGTTATAATTTGAAAGTTAAAGTGGTTTGATTGCATTAGAAAGTACTTTTGAAGGGAACAGACAAGTAAAAGTGTTGTAAGGTAATCAACATTTGTATCAAAAGTAGGGGCTTTTGTTAACACGTTCCCTGCTAAGGAAGCACATGTGAGCTTGGTAATGAACACTATGAGGAGCGGCCGACGCACACGTGAGTTCAGCTCTAACGTCGTATTTGGTGGTAAACTGTAGTGACTGAGGTTTTGCGATATTGTGGTGTAGTTAGTAATATATTCAATAACATAAAACTCGCTTTCGTTTTGAAGTGAAGTTTATTGTTGTAATAACTTCAATATGTGTGATAATGGTGAACCTGGTCCATCTCGCAAGAGAAAATGTACCAAAGTGCAATGTGTAGACCTTAATAAACTTACGATGAGTGAATTGGAAGACCCTTATGTTGATTCTGTTGAATTTTGTATGTATTTGTAAAGAAAAGTATATATAATATGACAATTAAAGTTGGACTCACATGTGCGTCCGTAACGGCACCTATCGAAAAAAGGGAAAATTTCAAGCCTATGTGCTATGGACACACATGTGCGTCCGCTTTAAAATATTAGTGATTATTACATTGAAAGGTTAAAATATTTTTTAAATAAACGGTACCAGAAACTGGCACATACTTTCTCATAAACATATTTAAATTATTAAACAGATTCACTGTGACTTCATAATTGTATTAAAGTAGGAGAAGGGATACATTAAATTAGGAGAGTACTAATAACTATTAATTATTATTATTAGCTAGAGAGAAAACTATTCGATCGATTTCGAATTAATTTGCACCAAACATGTCAATTAGGCCTGTATAGATGTACGAAAAAAGGTTTTGAAACATTTTGAAAAACAACTCCATTTTTGGCCAAAAAATCCCCAAAAATCTGTTATTATTATTATTTAATGCTGAATGAGAATTTTTAGAAAGATGCGGTTTTTTGCACATGGTAGGGTACATTAAGGGCTACAAATAAGCCAAATTTTATCAAAATCTTTACAGCCGTTTTTTTTATAAAAAAATAATAACTGCTTTTTTTAGGGTTTTTTAGCCAAAAAGGGGGGTGGTTTATCAAAACCTTTTTTTGTGCATCTATACAGGCCTAATTGACATGTTTGGTGCAAATTTGTTCGAAATCGATCAAATAGTTTTCTCTCTAGCTTTGTATACATACAGACATTTTGTAAAAACCACTTTTTTGGACTCAGGAGGTCCTAAAACGAATATTTCCACAAAAATCTCAACATCGATTATTTTTGCGATCACTATACTTTCTCTATAACTAAGTATAGTGAGAAAGTAAAGAAGTAATGTTTACTCATTTAAGCTATAAATATAAAAAAAAGGGTCAGCTCCTGGGATAGGAAGTACGAAATCTGCAAAGCAGTGAACGTGTTAATAGATCTTGTACTTTGTAATTCAGGTTATCAATAAACAAGATGATTGTTCTGTTATGTTTACAAAAATTTTTGTCGAGATTTAACAGCCAATCTTTATACAGCTCTGCTATCATCCAAATTTTTTTATTCGATTTATATTCAAGTGGTTTAGACTTTATGTTTTTAAAACATCTAGAGTTAACAGATTTGCCTATCATAAGTAAAGGCAACTTTTCGGTGCCATCCAAATTGACTCCGACCAATAAAGTTAGTCTTTCCTTACGCTTTTCCGCACCACTGTAGAAATCTCCTTTAAAAGTTAATGTTTTGTCCGGACATTAATGTTAACATTTAAAGGTAATGTTGTTTTCATGAACCCCCCCCAAAACATTTTTTTAATGTCTGATTTATATGTTTGATTTAACCCTACAAGCGCCAAATTACACTATAGTGTCGTCTCAGCCCGCCGAGCAAGTGGCAGACAGCACTATTGTATCGTCTGATAGTATTGAATATTTCACCCACTAAACATCATCCAATCTCAGTAAAACAAAAACCATTGGAAAGGAAATGTTTTAAAAATTAATTTTTGTATTTAAAAATTTGATCTAAAACGTACATTTACATATATAATCATCTTTTTGAAATATTAGTTGTCTAAAAAGATGATGCCGTGCGAGAAAACACAAAGAAAAGACACAAAACTTGTCACTTTTCTAAGGCTCATAATCGGTAGACAGACTTGTTTTGAAAAGAATTTAAGTTCACTTTTGGATTCGTCAAGATTTGTACTTTCTAACACTGCCTTCCAATCATTCGTCACTCTTATAATTTCTTAGATATGAAGATTTCTGTAAACCATTAAGATGTGAGAGTTTTTCAACCAATGAGCAAGCATATTTTGTAATCGATATATCTAGTACAAATCGATATACTTGTACATTGTTTATACGGATTTTAGTGTAAATTCTATATTTCCGTTTGATATAAGGAAAACCTGATTTAGTGTTCATGGGCTACAGCTATAGGTCTTGTCTGTGAAATATGTATACCTTGCGCCGAGTTTCGTAACACATTTAACCCAGCCAATTGAGCAAAAAGAAGGCTAATTTTGTTATTGAATTTAACAGCAAGCGACCTCCACAGTGCCTTAAGGGGTAGCACATAGGATGTAAAATACAAAAACTATCAGGCAAGAGCTTTTGCGAATTTTGTATAAACAAAAATTACAATAAATTAGGACTTTTGGGAATTTTTGTTAATATTATGAAAAATAATAATAGATCACGATGCTTACAAAAAAACCTACAAATTGTTTTTTTATAGACCCTGATGGACCAATTTTCACCAAGAAAAGTTGGAAAAACACTTAAACATTACCATTTTCAAAAGTTTATATCTTTGTTAATTTACAATATTAAGGGCAGACCTTTCAGAAAATGGGCTTCTCTGTGTACTTCAAACAGGAAGAAGATGAAATTTGTCGCATTAATAGTTTTTGCACAATTGCAGTATAAACAATTTAGGCCATTATCTTGCATAATGTGCCCAATTAATTTGAGTGGCCTGATTTAAATTTGCCAAACGTATTCTCAAAGTAGATATTAAAATCTACAATTATTCGTACATCTGCAATTTTTTAATAAGGTTGATAAAGTTTGATAAAAATGCTTCTGAACATAGCGCGAAACACGTAAGTTTGTGACCGACGACGACGGTAAATTTAAAAGAAATGTAGTGGAGGAAACAGCAGCCTGATGCGCTCAGCCTGCCGTTCTCTTCTCCTCCGCATTATGCAAGATAATGGCCTAAATTGTTTGTACTGCAATTGTGCAAAAACTATTAATGCAAAACATTTCATCTTCCGCCTGTTTGAAGTACACATACTAAACAATCATGTTCCGAAAAAGTTTCTCCTAATATTGTAAATTAACAAAGCTATGAACTTTTGAAAAATAGTAATTTTTAAGCATTCTCCCGACTTTTCTTGGTGAGAAATGGTCCGATAGGGATCTTTAAAAACCATTGTGAACGTTTTTTAAATGTCCCGTTAGTGGTATCATGATCCATGCATAAATTTGTCTATGTAGTATCAATGAAAAACCCAAAAAATCCAAATTTATTGTTATTCCTATCAGCGCAAAAATTCCTTGCCTGATAGTTTTTGTATTTTATATACCTACGTGCTACCTTTAAAGCCACTGTCGAGTGTGGATGTCACTTGTTGAAATTCAAAAACAAGAAAAATCTCTATTGGTTGGGCTAATTATTTTACAAAGCACGCCGCTGTATGGAACTGTATGACTTGAATAAGTGAGAGCTTGTGTTACGTTGTTTTAAATTTAGTGAAACAAAGTGGATTTAATGATCATGTTGTGGATGTATTGATTATTGTACCGTTCCTGTTAACTCTTTAACAATTAGTGCTCATTTTATTCTTTAATCTGTAAGAAACTCTTACTCTTTCAAGACAATATTTATGGACTAGAAATGCATTAAAAAAACAATTTCATAGACTTAAGAGTTTGTGTATTTTTTAATTCCCCAGACCTGGTGTTGTTAAATTCTCGGTAATGTTGGACTTCTTATGACCCCTCCCAAAATGAATTCCTGTATCCGCCCCTGGTTGTTTCTTTCCTTAAATCCATCCAACCTACCGGTACTCGCCTTGAAACCACTTTTCCCCAAACCTATAGCAAACTCTTCTGCCTTTGTTCGAACAAGGGGCCCAGATAATGGAATGTTTTTGTCCCGAGCTTGCTTAAACCACTTTAGCATACATTTATCCACTTCAGGGTTATCTGGCTCTTTTGCGATCATTTCCATTTCCTCTCAAAGCACTGCTTAAATTTTCCTTATTTAAAAAAAAAGTAGATACTGTGGTGGATGCTATCCCGTACTTCTTAGCAATGTTACACTTTTTCTTGAAACCCTTCTCCACTTCACGAATAACAGCAACTTTTCACAAAATGTTAATGTCTTGTACTGAATGCGTAGTTTACTCAAAGACATTTAGATTACTCGCACAAACAATCACTTTCAAAACACAAATTACTGACAAGCAGAAGGACACTACAATAGACAGAGACTGGGCAGAGCAACAATCGACAAACTACAGTACCTAGAGAATTCTCGGAAGGCAAAATTCTTGGAAGGCTGTAGCGCACCTGTAATTACAATATGTGTACAAACAATAAGCTATGCCTCCCCCCTTATCTACCTGAGAGTGACCTATTTATCCAGTGATCCCTTTCACAGCACAAGATTTTATTTTTAGTGTTGAAAAAAAAACTTTGAATTAAAGAAGTTGACTTCGAATTATCTATCATTTTTTACATTGATAACATATAAAGTGCAAGGGACCGAACCAAAACTTCGAATTAACAGTAATTTCAAATTAAAAACGTTTGAATTATCCAAGTTCTACTGAACTATATGGTAAGTATATATTACAAAGTATATATGTATTGTTTTATAATGAGAGGATATATTATGTTAAATTTTGCAATGTTTATTGAATAAAATTTTTTTTGAAATTACCAATGATTTGACTGGCCAATGAGTTTTTATCTTATTATTAATAAAATGGTAAATTAAACAATTAAATAACATATAATATTATTTTATTCTAAAAGAACAAATATATTCTGAGAATTTTTTATTGACAATAGTATACAAATATTTTATTTACACATGCAAATTGTATCTTACAATAACAAAAGCTCTAGGAAGAATTATGAGCTATATTTAATACATTTATAAATCAAAAGTGTTAAGTACTGAAAATATGTTGTATAACTTTAAAACAATATACATGAACAAGCAAAATAAACCCGAAAGAGTATTATATGTTTTGAGTAATAATATTTGCCATTCAAAGCCATTTGTATTTAGAGTATTCAAATCATACTTTCATACTTATTTATAGATTTAATACACAATGCGTAAAGAACTGATGTTTACACACCATAACATGTCATAATTTCTTTGTTAGTTATATAAAGTTTTTATATTTAAAGAAGCTAATGACTACTGACTTAGTTCACCCATTTATCTACGATTAATAAGATATCTAATAAAGTAATAATAACAACTTGCTATTATTACTTTCTCGTAATAAACTTCAATCAATTGTAAATCAAATTAAAATTTTTAAACTACTGTTGGTAGGGTAAAAAATTGAAAAGCTTTAATAAATATATATATATATTACTGGAACTTTATAACTTAATGAAATTCAGGATTTATAACCTGTAATTTCATACAATGTCTGGAACTTTTACCTAAGTATAGAATAATCTTATTGTTGAAGTATTCATTATACATTTATTATTATAAAATAAGAGCTGGAACGCTTTATTGGATTAATATCTGTAGTAATGCTTGTATGTTCTTTTTAATGGATTATGTTAGCTAAGGTTGAAGTTGAGGATACATGTTGTAACATGAAATTAAACTGCTTCTATACTTTACCAGAAGATGTGGTCATTTGTACAATGCCAAGGCAATGTATGAAGTATTTATATCATATGAAGTATTCAATATTTTCATTTCATACTTGGCTGGTTTGTAACATTGTATGTACAGTAGAACTCCAGTTATCCGAATCAATTGGGACTGGACCCCATTCGGATAATTGGATTTTTTCTGAAAAAAGGGTCTATTTTAAACTTTTCGGGACTGGTTTCGTGTTTACACGACTGGAGTAAACTATCCGCACATAACTTTAATGTTTTGAGTACTATCATCGCGTTAATGCTACTAATATAATTCTTTTACTGGCATTTACTACAATCTATTAGCTTTAAAATTAACTATTTCGACTATCAATAGGAGGTACTAGCTAACAGAAGAAAATAGAGAGAATAAAATCATGTTACCAGATCGCGTTTACTAAGTTTTGTCGAAGCCTATTTTTAAAAATGCATTAGGAATATATACTTTATCCAAAAATGAAATTTGATTATAACAGATTGTAGAGAATTAATCATAGAATTGAACTGTATACTTGAAAATGTTAAAATAACCTTATTTTATTAATATATTTCACTAAATTACGAGTAAAACAAACCTCTCGCTAGCACTAGGCATACAAAGCCAGACGCATTGTCCCATACTTAAAATAACCTAGCCTGAGCATGAATTAGGATTTAGACTATGTTAGTCCCGAAAAGGTTAATTAATTACTGTATGTATGTTGCAAATGGGAGAACAAAAGTGCACTGTATTTTTTAAATAAACAGAGCCTTTAATTAACTAAATTAAAAGTTAACACTTTTACATGTTAAGCATATGTACATAAATGAATGTAATTGAAAGTTTACTTGCTGAACATCTCGGTCAAAGTAAACTGTTTGACTGTATTAATCCGTTTGACAGATGGCGCCTACACTAGCTTCACGGAGGGAAGGACAATAGCGCGCTTAGACCGAATCTTTATTTTGCGAATCGCAGTACATTCCCATCTTAATTTTTTTTCTGAAATTCTGAAAGCGATTTGGATAATCAGCGATTCGGATAGTTGGAGTTCAGATAATTGAAGTTTTACTGTAATTCTTAAGCATTATAAGAAATACTGAACTCTTTAAAGCGTTGGTAACATATATATAAATATATACAAATATAGGCCTACAGTTAATATTAATATATTAGAGCTTTATAAATATTGAGAGCAGGTAATATATTCTGTTTATAAAGTATTTTTTCATTATTGTTTTACAAAATCAAGTTCATTGGTTTGTTCCTTACATCTTTGATAAATCTGTTAAATTTCCAATACCACTAAAATAATAATACAGAAAGGTTTACAATGTGTAAGTAGGAAGTAAATGCATAAAATGACATCGAGAGAAATGTGGAAATTTAAGAATGACAAGTTCAAACACATTTTATGGAATAGAAGAGAAAAATCACATATTGAGTAAATTTCTATTAACAATAATGAATGATAAAAGCAGTGATGATAATAATACAACAATCACAGACAGCATTTTAGTTGTAAAAATGTACAAATGTGTATACATTCACTAAAAAAAGTTTAATTATTAAAAGTTTCAAACATACATAAAAACCAACCAAGAGTCACCATATTAGTTACACACAAAATATAAAGTCCCATTAATGTGTGTAAAAACATAATGGTTTCTAACAATACTGTGAAGCCCATAATCCGAACTGATTAGGAGCAAACCCTTTTCTGATCAGCCGATTTTCTTACTAGCCAAAATAATTATAATACAAAAAAAAATTATAAAATACAAAAGTTTAAAAAAACAGTAGAAGTATAGTTTATTAGGAAATGAAAGTAATTATTAAGTGTGTCTTATAGGAGAGACACAATGAACATCACAATTCAGCAAGTTGACAATGTTTTGTATCAGTTCGCACACATTTTTTTTAATCAATTTTCAAATAAATAAAATTAGGTTATATGGAAACATACAACATACACACTGATAGATAAACTTCAAGCTTTGAAGCGTTTGGACAAGAGAGCAACTGGCAGTGGAGTTCAGTGTAGGAAAGGATAAAATAGCGGACTGCAAAAATGTGTGCATACTTTGAACAGTTTGTGCTTCTACTTCTGAAAAAAATAATTGAAAACCTCAAACATTTAAGCCCTCACTGTTTGAAAAGCTTAAATGAATTACTACCACACTATAATAATATAACTGTTACAGAGTTATATTTTAACTATATGAACACTAAAATTGGTATGCATACAGTAGGCCTACAGAAAAATGCAGATATTTTGCGCTATATATATTTACAGTTTTTATATTATGCCCCTAGCAGAAGTTCGAATTAAAAGGACTCCACTGTAATTTTTATTTACAAATAACAAATCTTACATAAAATGGTGGGTATTTCAAATAAAATATTCTGCCACTTCTAATAGTAATCTCATTCAGTTAATACATTTTGAATAAATTCCATTTTCAAAAACATTGAATAATTTAAATCTGTAACCAAAATTTGTTCAAAATGTAAGTTTTTTTTTTTTTTTTACAAAATACTAGAAGTGACAATACTAATCTTAAAACAAAAATATTATAAAACCAAGATTTAAAAAATTAACATATTAACAATAACTTAAAAAATTCAAGCATAATATAATAATAACTACAAAATTTTAATACACATTACCTCAAGGTAATAATAATACAATTAATAATACAATAATTTACTATTTATATTACTGTTCAAGTAAATAAGTCATATACTAAAAGTGTTGTATTGCATTTCTAAATCTAGAAACAAATATTAAACAGTTCCTTGCCAGGTTGTACCAAAGCCAGCTGCAGTATCCGAGTCTGATTCTCCCGCAGATTTTTCTTGATTTTCTGGTTTAGGAAGAGGATGTGAATAGGATGCGAAATCAGCTGCTCTTCTTGATTTTCGTTTCTTTATTGGAGCATACTTTGGGGGCGGCATTTTTCGTCCATCAACCTTATAACAAAAACATAAAATAAGGGTATTGTACATGTATATAACCTGTAATAACATTTTTAAGAAATATAATTTTACACTTAGATTTTCAAATAGATCCTATAAACACAAAATTTTAGCAATTTTATTTAACCACAACGTTGCCTCAATGAAACACTTCATCTTAATTTATTGCTTCCATAAAGTATATGTATTGTTTCTTTTTTGTACCAAATATTTTAAACAAATCATGGAAAATATTACTATAGAATTGAAGCAAATCATAGCATAGTAAATAAAAGCATATAAACTCCTTTTCAATTCAGAATAAATAAATACAAGAATAATATAAAACATCTTAAACAAATTAATTATTTTAAAAAATTTAGTGAATATCATATTTTATTCTGACTTTAATAAAAGAAGCTTTGCTATTAGGATATTTAAATATGTACACATGAAGTACTGTAGAATTTGGTATTAGTATTTTTATGAATTAGTGATTTGTTATTATAGTTTATAAAGGACAATCCAATGCTTAAGCCTCGATTCTCCTATATTTCTCAACAGGATAAAATGTTTATAATTTTCTAAGAAAGTCAATCAGACTGTAAGGAAATCAAATAATAATTAACCAACTAAAATTTGTTAATTTCTGAGTACAAATAATTGTATAAACAAAACGTTATTTATAAATGTGTTTGTGGTGTTTGAATAATTACTGCTTACTCAAATTAAACCCAATTCAATGTTAGTTATAAAATTATACTATTCCAGTCAACAAAGAAAAAAAAACTTAAATTTTTTTTTTGAAAATTAACGTACTTATTTAATAAATAAACCAAAAATCCTGATGAATCAGACGTGAGTTTAGAGGCAGCAAATGAAATCATGTAACTTCTTTTGGTAATTCATTGATATCTTGAAAAATATTGGATGAAGATAAAACAAGATTAAGTACAATTAAGTTAAAGCTAGTAAAATGTGCTAAAAATTAAAGACGTTTGTGTTTTTTTTATTCCTAAAGCGTACCGAGTTATGGAGCGTTATAAATTTGTTTTTTTCTAAAACCATTTAACCGCTGTGCTTTGTAACCATTTTACAAAGTATCATTGCAAGATTTTCCCTCAAAATTATTCAGTTTCCAAACTTTACACTCTTATTTATGTGTCTAGTGATGAAAACAATCGAAATTCCTAATATACCTGAGGTCAAGTCTAGCACTTATGACCGAAAGTATATTTTCCATCTTCCGTTGGATATGAAATTAGCACAAAGTAATGTTCTTATTTTCTTTGCATTAGTATGAATAAATACGATCATTAACGAGGATAGTTCAAAATGTAGTTGCTATAAAAACAAAGTTAATTTTATTAAATTTAAACATCATTATAGTCATGTACAGTAGAAGCTCTTCTTTAGTCCGGCATTCTCTGGTTCGGCACATTCTGTAATCCAGCACCTATTGAACCACCGGCGTTCATGTTTTTTCAATTGGATTCATGCGTTCATTGATCTTGACCAGAAAGTCCTGCCACTGAACTGATTGTGTCCAGGTGGGTTTTCAATTAATTCATTTGTGTTTCAGGCAGTTATAAGTATTGTCTAGGACACTTCTTGTTCCTGCGTTTTTAGTTCACTCAGTGTTTATTGTATCTGTCAGTTCAGTGTTTCCTGTTTTCTAACTGGTTACAAATCACATTTGCACAATGTTCTCGAAGCCCAACATGAACTCTTCAAGTGCATACAAAATTAATAAGCTTAAGCATGTGGCTCTAACTATGCAGCAAAATCTAGTGATACTATTTATAACATAAAAAAGAAAAGAGGAACTAAAGAAGTTTGCTGATCAAGCTGTTACAGCAAAGAATACGGAATCCAGACTCACTGAAGAAACCTAAAGTCTGATTTAAATTAGAACCATCCTTGGTCGCGAGCGGTTGACAGAGTGGAGGGGCCGCTGTCCAATGCATCACTGTACTGCCAACGAACGGACTTGCATATGGTTAGTATGACAGCCGCTGGGACGGTAATCGGTGATTGGCTCTTGGAGTAGGAAGCCTCTATTGCTCACCCGTGTCAGCCAAGACTGTTCTACTTTAAATCAAACTATAAACTTGAAATTCTTGATTATGGCTTGTAAACTTTGTTTAGTGTTAAATGATCAGAGGGAAAACCCATGACTGAGCCTATGGTCATCGAAAAAGCAAAACAGTTTCATCGTGATTTGAATATTGAATGTGTTTGTGTGTTTTTGATGGTAGGCTTCAGAAATTTAAAATTCGACATGCAATCTGGAAGCTGGATGTGGCTGGAGAGAGCAGATCAGCTGATCAAACGGCCTTTTATTGCGTTGTTTGCCTACGTCTACTCTGGCAGATGGGAACGAAAAATCTATAAAGAGATTTAAATCGTAAAGACAGATTGACTGTTTTTTTTTGTGCAAATGCTTCGGGTGACAATCAGCTGACACTCGTCGTGATTGGTAAGCATTATAAACCTAGAGCTTTAAACGGAATCATAATGTTGCCTTTGTATATTACGATGCACAGAGCAATGCATGGATGACAGCAGATTTGTTTAAGAACTGGGTTTTCCATCGTTTGTACCAGAAGTAAAGGAAAACTTTAAGAAACGTGGAATGCCAGAAGAAAGCAGAACACTTTTGTTGTTTAGACAATTGTACCGCTCATCCTCCTGCTTCTGATTTGGTTTCCAGTAATATTTTTGCAGTTTACCAACCAAAAAATGTCACTTCCAGCCGATGGTTCAAGGTGTGATTCAAAATTTCAAAGTGTTTCTATAGAAGATCTTTTGTGCAGGGCGTTTTTCGCGCTGACTTTGAAGTAACAGACTTCCAAAAACTATTTAATGTTAAAGCTGCAATTTTTACAATTGCCTTAGCTTGGAATCAGGTGAAAGAAGTGCTCATACAGCGGTGCTGGCACAAACTTTGGCCTAATGATGAAGTTACTGGTCAAAATGAAAATATTATCAGTAATGGTCAACATGTGGTGCTAGATTTAGTAAAAGCCGTGCAAATTAACCCTTTATGAGGTTTACCCAGTGAGAAAGTTGTAAACAGGATTGAAATCAACAAAAGTGTGCCAGTGGTTGAAGAACTTAGTGACAGCCAGATTATAAAAAGTGTTGTTAACCCACAAGAAGCTCAGGTTCAGGAGGTGGAATCAGATGAGGAAGAAGGAGCTGAAGTCTCATGGAAACAGGCTTCTGATGCGTTGCATATAGTTATCAAATTTGCCTAATCTGTGTAGTGTTGTGTTTTTTTATTTACATGAATATATAATTAAATAAATATTCAATATTTCAATTTAATTTTTGAACTCAATGCTTTTCTTTAAGTCAAACAGAATAATGAAATAGATACTTTATGTACTTTGTAGGATATTTAGATCGTCTGCACAGGCCCATAATGTATGTAAACGTGTAAAATAGATGTTTTAATTATTTGCATTTTTATCTAGAGTGTTTTAAAATTGGTTTCAAGTTAAAATTATTGAGGTTCGATAATACGGCAAAATCGCTAATTTCGCACATCTGTAGCCGCAGTCACAGACGTGCCGGATTAACCCTCCAGGTGCTGACATTATTCCTTCACAATGCTAAGGGATTTAAGAGAATCGCGCAGACATGTTTTTAAAGTTAGTTCTAAAATACTACAAATTGTGATGATGGTTGAAATATCACAATTATTATATCATTTTGTTCAGAAAGATGGTAAAATAATGTAATATAACAAATACAAACTTATCATTATTTGTTTGACAGCTTGATAATTAGAAAATAAGAATTTAAAAATATATATATTTTTTCCAACTTCTAGGCACTATAGAATTTCACTAAACTGAATAATCAAAATCACAAAATATTAGTGATGGGAACAATCGGATGAAAACAAACGATTCATTCGGTCGACGCCGTACAACCGATTCATTCGGTTGCTATTGTCCCAGTCGGTTGGATGAATCATCCGTTCTATTTGCCCCACCACTCCACCCATCCAGTCAGCCATTTGAGTTAATCATCTGTTTACGTCTTAGCAACTCTCTTATTGTATAATTCACCCGTCACCTGTTTCACTCATCTCCCAATTCTCCCTTCTTTGCCTAATTTCTATGTACCTAACTACAGACTTTTCCTCGCAAAGTTTTAATAACTATATTCATATTTTGTAAAAAATTTGGTACTGTTGTTGAGCGTGATATTTTTGTGAGTTTAATTAATATACCGAATTAAATCTGTTTTAAATTCGTGTATGTTTTTTTGTGATTTGTATTTACACTTGTGAAAGTGCTCTTTTGTTTTCTGATGTGATTTTTTAAATTTAAATTTGTTTTTGTTAAATTTTTGTCATTTAAATTGTATGATTTTATATTATTCAGACTTAGCTATAAATTAACCAAAAATAATTGAGAAGTTTAAAATTTTATATCTGAACTGCTTTAATAGATTTTCTGTTCATTTTAAAAGGCTTTCATTTCATTCAGATTTGTAAAGTACTCTTTTGTTTTCCGTTATGATTTTCTTTGAATAGTTATGAGTCATTTTTTTATTAATTTTTTTTGTTTAGTTGTTTTCATTTAAATTGTATTATTTTATATTATTTAGATTTAGGTCTTAATTAACACAAAATAATTGTGAAGTTTAAAACGTTACCAATAAAACAATTTTTATGATTGTAATAATTTACTGAAAAAATGAATCAAGCGTTTAGTAACTTTATCCATTAATCCATTATAAGAATGATCACCCTATGAATGTTTTCATTTATTATAAATCAGTAGGATGAAACAATTCAGTTAGCTGAGTAATATGAAACCATTGAAACCATCCAGATGATCATCTGGATGAAAAAACCGAATTGGTAAAAAAACAACCGGATGATTCATCGGTTGGAAAAACTAGTCGGTTGTCCCATCACTACAAAATATACAAAATGTGCACAGTTTAAATCCACAAAAAAAAAAACATAATAGTAGTAACATATTTTTTTGAATAACTACATAGAGAAGAAAATCGTCACCCTATGTTACATTAAAAAATCTCGAAACATTGTAAAAGTCAAACATAGTTGAATAATTATTTCACACTTTCTGTTACTTTACATTAGTATGATATCAATAATAGATCTTATGGATACAAAATATCTTCAATAACACTGTTGCTGAAAGTTTTATAGTTGGTATATATACAGTAGAACTCCAATTATCCGGACTACAATTATCCGGATCGCCAATTATCCAGATTAGATTTGAATAAGAACATAGTCAAACGGATGCGAGGCTTGGCGGCGCGGAATTGATTTAAGGTAGCAAAACAGCTGACTCTGCCTGGTATGTTCAAAAATAATGTATTTTACAGTGATTTAGTATTGTTTGTAAATATTACGTAATGTAAACATTGTCATTGATATTTTTTTCATAATAAATACCGTAAATGTTCTCTATTGTGTTTTGTTTACGTTTTTCCCCTAAAAACGGCCTTTTTTCGAAAAAAATTTAATCATCCGGAAAATTATTATGGAAAATTTACATAAAAAAGTTACACTACTACGCAGTAACTAAGATTATTCAACAACAACCTAACAGCTTTCTAACATAGATGATTGTGTATATATTTTTTCACAGATGGCAGTCCCACACTATGCAATGTGTTCTGTGAACATTCTACTTTGATACTATATAAAATAAAGCTGGATATCAATATTTATATCGATTTTTCGATAGTATCACGCTCCGCGACGTTAGAACTATATAAGCATTGGAACATATCGCGGAGCGCGACGTTAGCACCTGGAGGGTTAAAGAGCTTTTCCTGTACTTACCAAAATACAACAGCCTAAATAAAGCATTACACATTTTTAAATATATTTTTCACATATACTTCCTTCATAGTGTACTGCAGTGAAAGTTGTATTGCAATCAGATGGTGGAAAGTAGATGAATGGAACAGGAATGACCTTAGTTTTTTCACTATTTGATAGTTTAGTAATGGATTGCTCAGGGGTGCCCATCCCCCCCTAGTTTAATGACGCA
Source organism: Philaenus spumarius (assembly GCA_018207615.1). NCBI lineage: Eukaryota > Metazoa > Arthropoda > Insecta > Hemiptera > Aphrophoridae > Philaenus > Philaenus spumarius. The sequence goes on along the minus strand of JAGFPH010000622.1, from coordinate 440,206 downwards.
TCCCCCCACAATTTGTAATCCCCCCCCCCATAAAAGTTAGTTAAAATAAAAACAATTTGCCATTGAAACACGCTTTTATTACCATCCAAATAGAATAAAATAAAGCTAAAAATACACCAATTGCTGGTACATTTTCTATTTGAAACTGAAAATAATGAATTTATTTCCAACCACAAAAATACATAAAAACTCATTATTATCTTGGAAATTGGCTGATTACAATTTTCCGGTAGTTGTGATCAATAAACAAACAACTAACTAGTTATACAAAAAAAAATATTGAGTCCAGTCTTTCTGAAAAGGTGCACAGTAACACTCTGTAGGGTACAAACAAGAGATAATGATTAAAGAATGAATTTACTTAATGGTTAAGTACCACAAGGTATACAAAACTAGATAAATATTATTACTAACTTAACAATACTTTACTGAACAAATGATTTTACAACATATATTTTTTAAAGTACATAATTACAATTTTCCAGTAATAGTTGTAAATAATGAACAAAACAAATAACTAGTTGTACAAAAAATATTGACTGGGCTTCGGCGAGTGTACCGCGCTGGGCGCAGAGTTTGATGTTACCAAAATGGCTCCATAGTCCCGAGTAGCGACCACAGAATTAAATAGACTGGACAAGTCGAACGCAAGAGTGAGGCATGTTTTAGAGTCAAATACTCACACAAAATGGCGGATGCAAATCGCGAGCCGCCGGCCAGCAGCCCGTACATGTTGCCACATTACCCGCGAAACGAAGCTCGTGTTCTAACTCTTGTATGATAGAAACTACAATAGCTAATTTTTCAAAAAATTCTTTTAGGAAAAAGTAGCTTTTCAGCTACATTTCTCTCGCTTACTTGACGCACCTGCTCTAAAAACAAAAAAATCTCGCAACGCAATTTTGATGACACGAATTAAAAAATATGAAAAAGTTTGGACTTTGTTCTATTTTTATAGTGCCAAATCATTTTAATTTTCAAATTGTGAACACACCATTAGCGCGCACACTATTAAACTGCAAGTTTGTCAAATTTCAAAGATTTTCGAGCATTTTTAGCAATTGAAACCACGGTGTAAATGAATAGGGCGCACTGAAAATGTCACACCTCTCTAGGCCCGTTCGACGTTTCTATCCTCACACAAGATGGCCAACCTAAATTCAATTCCCCAATGTACAGGGTTATGGCATAACCAGTCTATTTAATTCTGTGGTCCCGAACGTCGGCGGCCGTCCAGTGCTCATTCACCCGCCTTCGAACTGGCTCTGCGAAACTTATTATGCACATTTTTAAAGTTTTTCTTTATTTAAAAAGAAAGAAACACCTTCTTTATTTATAAGTCAGGAATCACTTGAAAAAATTAGTGACTTTCTTAGTCCAGTAGACTTTTATTTACCAAGTAACAGAAACACATCGATAAAGTTATAGTTTTGTATTTGAACTTGTTTATACTTTGTAATTCGTAATTATGCGTTACTTTTTCCTACAATAAAGAGGCTTTATTTATTCACTTCTATACAGTATAGTGAAGTAATATTAATACACGGCTTAATAATTGTCATGATATATAGTTTTCTAAGCCATGTTGATGTTGTCATTGTTTGTTACATGTTACATACTTCGTGTTTCGTTTTTATCGTAACTTTTTTATATTATGAAGAGGTACCGTATTATTTATTGATTTCTACACAGTATAATAACGTAATGTTAATACACATAAATATCATTTTATATAGTTTGCTAAGCCATGCTGATTATATGATAGACAATGTTTAGATTTAAAATAAATCATTAGTATCATACAACATACAACATTCTAAATCATTTTACCTTTAATCTTTGGGTGGTTAATGACAAAATTTTTTGTATTAACGGGGAAAAGCAGCTAAAATGTATTACTAAAGCTATGTAAGTAACCAAAAAAGCCTTAGAGACAATAAATCGTGTGCGAGTAGGCCTACTATAACAAGATGGTCAGTGTGCGCCGTGAGAATTGAGCGAGATTCTGGCGCGCACTTAATCGTATCTTTAACCTGCTGTAAAAACTAAACTACTTGAGTTAATTTATTGAAAACACGTGTTTCATAAAATTTAACTTATTACCTCAAACCTTTACGCTTACTCCTCGTCTCTGACCAAAAAAACAAAAACGTTCCTCACAGAACAACTTTTTCATGTCACAATTTAAAGTTCCATATTAAGTCCTAGCTTTGGTAATTTATTTAGCCTATACCTTTAAAGGTTTTTTATAATTAATAATTTGATACCATTATCATCCTACACTAATATTATGTGAGTGTGTAAAAATTCAAAGGAATCAGAGTGTTGTAAGTGTTCAAAACAACAGTGTATTTGAAACACGCGCATCACAATTTTAGCGTCACTCCGAGCCGTTTCGACTTTCTAGACGTTTCCGAGATGGCGGACTTAGGCACACTTTTCAAATTGTACAGGTAGGTATGGGCAATGTCCAGTCTATTTTATTCTATGGTCGATGGTACAGGTGAAAGTTAAATAGTGACTGCGCTTTTACTCTCCATTTACAAACTATACATTTTAATTTGATGTACTCTGCATCTAATTTGTGTGTTTCCTCAACATTTTTCGAACCCCCCCC
>JAGFPH010000622.1:408855-437189 GCA_018207615.1 Philaenus spumarius | reverse complement strand
CTTGCTCCCCCCCCCCCACCCTACATTAAATTCACTTTTGAAAGATTTCTTTATTTTGTCAATATCTAAGAGATAAACAGCGATAGAGTCATATTTATTTCGTATTTTAATCCTTATAATATTATCTATCAAAAATGATCATAGCGTTTAAGCTATAAAATAATTATTTACCATGTATTTTTAAATTTAATGTTAAAATTTAAATTTTTTTGTTACAATAATTACATGTTTAGCTATGTTTTATTAATATAAGATAAGTTATAACAAAATTGTACAAATAAAACTATTAGGGTATTTTTCAATCTTTAAAATGATATAAGTTTTATAAATGTTAAGTACAGACAGTTGACATAATCAACCTAACAAAGGAAGAAGTCGTGGGGGGCACGAGTCCTCGCTGGCCGGATCAGCGGTCAATCTACAGCAAAGGCCTATTGTTTGGACTTTTATTTATATAGCTGTTCTAATTATGAGTATTACGATTGTAAAATTGACGTAAACATTTTTTTTTTCATTTTCCGGTATTTGTTATTGCATTGATAAACGCACAATATGATTTCTTTTAGCCAAGTCAATAAAGGGAAAAATAGGCCTTTGTTGGATATAATTAGTAAAAAGCTGAAATTTTGTTTATAAAATTGTTAATGGTCTTTATTAACCTATGGAGAGCCAGTTTAGGTTCAGGGGATTATTCCTAACCCTAAGTTATTAGGGTCGTTCCATTATCCACCACCTATGGACCCACCGTGTCCCGTACTGGCTAAAACTGGCAGAACATGTTTTGCTTACTGTCAAAACATCATCACGCACCGCCCACCCACCACTCAAATTGCTATTTACAATATCTTAAAATTGTCGAGGAAATATACAATTCTGGCACATAAAAGTAGAGTTTCAGTTTTTATTACAGGAAAGTTCATTACAGTTCTACTTAAGTTATCATGGCTGAACAATTAAGTTCTACTTTCCGACACCCACAATATTTAAGACAAGATATCTTACAGCCGCAAGACACGAGGTGCAGAAGGTCACAAGCGCAAAAGCCTTAGAACATAGTGTTGGTGTTAAAGTTTTCCTGTAACCTCCAGTTTATTTCATCTTAATTTCCATCTTCCAACCACAATCTATAGCATCCATTCTGTTACCAGGCCATGCCTGCACTTGCAAATAAACCCTGAACAAATGCTGTTGGGGGAAGCTTTGCGAGGTCGAACTTTTACCTTAGGTTAAATTTTTTTCAAGTTTTGTGAACATGAAGTAACAAGCTTCATTGAGGTTCGTGTGCTTTTTCTGTTAAGATAAAATCTTCCCCGTTTGTTTTCAGTTCTTCTTTGGAAGCATCTTGACGAATAGAAACACCGATGCTTGTGTTTGAGCTTCTTCTGACTTTTTTAAAATGTACAAAGAAGATTTTATTTTTCCCAGACCAAAGAAAGAAGATATTGTGTCCTAGCCTGTTATTGCATAAGCAAACAGCATAAGCTTCCTTTTGTCTTCAACTTATGGATGATTTTGTAAATACTATAATACACTTTTCTATGTAATCGTCCAGTTACCGGTTTGCAAAATTAAATTGCTTGGTTCTCAGACCCAAGCGCTTCCAACAGTATTAATAAATTGACAGTAAACAGAACATGTTTTGCTGCTTGACACCTGCCAGTGCCAGTATTAGCCAGTACGGGACACGGCGGGTCCATAGGTGGTGGATAATGGAACGGCCCTAATATCTTAGGGTTACGAATAATCCTTCGAACCTAAACTGGCTCTCCTAATAAAAAAAACATTAACAATTTTATAAACAAAATTTCTGCGTTTCACTAATTACATCCAACAAAGACCTATTTTTTCCTTTTGTTGACTTGGCTAAAAGAAATCATATTGTGTGTTTATCAGTGCAATGATTAAATAACGGAAAATAAATAAATATTGGGTGTGCTTAAGACCACATGTTGGAAATGATAACTTCTATGACCGATTTATATTTTTATCAGTATTAATATTAGAGGAGAATAAAGGTCAACAAATTGCACAAGTCAATATATTGTCAAAAAATATTATATCACATTTTGAAATTGCATAATTATAATATTATAATATTATATAATATTTATAATATTACAATATAGTAGTACTATTATAATTATAATATTATTATGTAATATACTAATATACTATTAGCTGACAGGACAATGTTGGCTATTGCAATAATATGGTTCTCTACAGCAAATGTTACATTAAAGTATTTTAGCTGATTCTGTGTGTATTTTGAGACAGTGGTTTTTTTACCGCTTGCCTACGTGCTTTTACGCGATTTGTATTAGAAAAAAGCTTTTGTCTTTTTTTCCCTCGTTTTAGGTGTTTTTTCTGGATGCGACTGAACTGCATCAGATGATGATGTACACTGTTCTGATAGGGTTGGAAGTTGAGAAATTTGGAGACCATCGTCTGAAACCTGGGATTGGGAAGCTGATTATATTTCCTCCACACTAATATCCATTGAGTTGTCAGGTAAAGAAGGTGTGAGAGGAATGAGAACATCAAAGTGGCCTCTCGTCAGTTCTCCAGAACACCTTAGCCTCCCTACTCCCTCAATCGGTTCGCCAAAACTCTCCCACAACAAATAACCATCTCTGTACACCTGAAATTCATATACAATATTTCGGATGCTGCTTGAATTCACAGGAGATTCCAAAAGTTACCGGTTTGCTCATATCTGCGATGTATTATTTTTTTGTTGAATAAATAATATATCCTGTTACTTTTAAAGTATATGGTTTGAACCTACGCCAATTGTTTGAAACATGACTAACAACTCTGGTCCTCACTTCAAATCCCAGTGAATCAGTGTCATGTACAATTAAAGCCAAAGAGTAGAATAAGCATTGACAATCTGGCCTAGAAGAAACTACTCTGTGAGGAATAGATTACTCCATTAACGTGTATGACCTCCATTGTTGTAATATGATGCTAAATTTTATATTTAAGTGAATAATAATAAGTTACTGTAAAATAAAACAATGTAAAATATTACTTTGTCAAAATGTACAAAATGCAAAGTTTTGTCTAAACTTACTTCAGTTAGAGACAAAACTCAATCTTCTTTATAAAACTTAAAACGTACAAATAATAATTATAACAATAATAATGTAGAGTGCATACACTAATAACTCACTCAAAATCATTAGTCACTAAATAAATAATGTTTACATTATAATGGTCACTATTTTTCGCATACTTATTATAATATATTAATATTATAATAATTATAATAACGTATTATTATATACTGTATCGTCTATTCCCTCTCCACGTGCTTATTTGACTATATATAGTATGTATCGCCTATCCCCTCTTCACGCTCTGACTTGTGTCTACGCAAAATGTTTGCGTGACGCGAGATTTCAGAAACATAGTCAATCGAAAGTGTCCAACAGGTCAATAAAAGTTATCACTTAAAAATGAAAAAATAAAATAAATGTTTACGTCAATTTTACCATCTTAATACCCATACTTAGACCAGCTATACAAATAAAAGTCTAAACAATAGGCCGTTGCTGCAGATTGACTGCTGATATGCAACGTGCTGATCCGGCCCGCGAGAACTCATGTGCCCTGCCGATTATGTCAACTGGCTGTACTTTACATTTATAAAACTTATATCAACATAAAGGTTCAAAAATACCCTACAAGTTTTTTTGAGAAATTTTTTTATAACTTGTCTCATATTAATAACAAATAGCTAAACATGTAATTATTGAATTAGAAAAGTTAATATTTTAACTTTAAATTTAAAAATACACGGTAAATAATTATTTTATAGCTTAAACGATGTGAACATTTTTGATAGATAATATTATAAGGATTACAATAACAAAATAAATATGACTATCGCTGTTTATCTCTTAGATATTGACAATTTAAAGAAGTCTTTCAAAAGTAAATTTAAAAAGGGGGGGGGGTAGGGGCGGAAGCAAGAGGGAGAGGGGCGGGGAATTTTCAGAATATATTCCTTATATAGTCAACTAACATCCATGAAAAAATCAGCTTTTCACTAATTAGTTCCAACACAAACCTTTTATTGACTGGGCTACAATGTTCTGATGTTAATATCAGCATTGTTAAAGACGAATTATACAAATAATGTGTTATCAATTTAAAAATGATAAACTGCAGATATTTCACGCTGTGTGTAACGACACAGTAAACTTATTAAAAGTTTTACCAACTTTTTGCTGGGAAATCTCCTCTATATGAACAAAGCAATAATGGTAACTACAGAGCATATAAACAACCTTGGTTGCATCGTAGAAATAATATATGGGCAACTGAAATGCCTTTTAATTTTCTGTTTTCAACATTTATTTTCCTCATTATGAAAGTGTCCAGAAAAACTTGAAGGGTAGTGGGCATACAAGCAGTCACTTCTTTAAAGAAGTTTAAGTGCTCTGGATATCCGGTCGCAATATTTCTGCAACTCATTTTATGATTGTTCCTTGTTTATCACTTTCATCTGTTTTTCTGTTGTCTACTATGAGTTAAAGATTTTAAATTCAGTTTGAAGCAGTTGCACTTTAAATATTTGCCTCCAACTCATTTTCTTATTAGAAGGTTCTTGCCTAGTTACAGCAGAACATATTTCTGCAAACGACAGATGGCACTCCTTACTATGCTCAATAAAGGAATATATTTCTTGAATAGCCTGTAAAATTTAATACAATTCAGGACATCCACATTTTTTATCATGTTGGGAAGGCATATGGGTGGAAAATTGGTGATAACTGTTCAGATGGTACTCTCCTTCAGCAGCAACCATATCATTTATAACTTTTTCAGACAAGTGAACTTTAAGAACTTATGCCCACAAATCTTATCTTCTATTTGTTGCTTCGACTATTAAAACTTCACTGCCAGAGTTAAACGTAGTACACCTTTTTGCGTCTTTCAATAGGTTTATTCAGTTTTATTTCTAAGAAATCATCATCAATAGAACTAAATTTTGCAGTTGCCATGTTTTTGTTCACTGGCGCTATGTTCATATCTGATTTATATGGACTATGGTTTATTCTTCTCTAGGCACATAAACATATATGTAAAGTTTTAAAACTATACATTTATTGGATTTTTTTAAATAAAGCTCTTAGATTTTTTTTTATCTACAATCAGTCAACAGACTTTAATTAGATTAGCTAAAGATAAACATGGCGTTTTGAAGATAGAAGAGTCACCGCTCCGCAATCCTTCCTAGTCAGACAACATGTCCTTTTGCTTCAGTCTTCTGATGGAACATTGAGTTAACAATAGCCTGGCAACAGGGTTAGGATGTCCCGAAAGACTCTTCATGTGACTCCTACTTCGACAAACAATTTCTTCTTGGATCATTGGCATACCGAGATAGTCATGGATCTCAAAGATACGAGTATACTATAGTGCATTCAAAATGACTCGTAGAATGTGAGGCCCTCTGCATGCATTGTATAGTGGACTTGCTTGCAGTTCCCCAAAGTAAACTCTTAGTTGGCTGGACAATATGCATGTTAGTGTTGTAACGGATCTCGCTTCCGGCTCACCTATGTCCGGCTCCTTGAAGCGGCATTTTCCCTGGTCAGGCTGTACCTTCGGCTCTAATGCGAGCCTATGGGCGTTGTCAGGATGTTGGCGGTGAAGGTAGGCTCTTCAATGAATTGGTAAACACATGGTAAAGTTCAATTCGTTTATTGAATCGATACAAACTTTTCTGTTGGTTCCGAACTATTCTAAGTTAAAATTACGCCATGAGGCCAAAGCAAAAACAACACCCGCTCTTGAGTCTAATCGCGGACGCGTTCACTTACAGACTAACTAACTGTCTCTCTTGATGCTTTCATTTAGTGTCCCCCTCCCTTGGTTAACTAGGAACTGTGTTCTCAGCAAATGTATCTTTTAGCCAATAATATACTATGTCCGCTGTTAGTGGACCCTTTATTATTAATTAATACTTATTATTTATGAATTATTTACGAGGTGAGGGGTACCCGTCACATCACCAGAGTCGGCCCCTTCGACTCTTATACCAGGTAGGCTCTTCAATGAATTGGTAAACTCATAGAATAGTTCGGAACCAACAGAGAAGGTATCGATTCAATAAACGTATCAAACTTTACCATGAGTTTAACAATTCATTGAAGAGCCTACCTTCACCGCCAACATCCTGACAACGCCTGTAGGCTCGCACGAGAGCCGAAGGTACAGCCCGACTAGGGAAAACGCCGTTTCGAGGAGCCGGACATAGGTGAGCCGGACCGGAGGAAGCGAGAGGCGTTACAGTGTTTTGGTCTGAAGTATTTTTGCTATTCAAAAGTGTTTGAGACAATTTTTTATGTTGAAATAAGAGGTAAAAGATTTTAAAAGCTGTAATTAATTCCTTTTTAATCGATTGATAACAAAATATTATATTTTTTAACTACGGTGTTCACCATATGCGTAACAATGGGGGGGGGGGGGTTATAACCCTCCCATTGCAAAAAATATTTCGCAGTTTGTTTACATTAAAATACGCTCTTAAGAGTAACTTGTTTTCAACACCTATGCAAATATCAAGCTACAATAAATTATCAATATAATATTGCTAACAATATCTTTGATCAAATTGGGCACTGGCACTTTATTTTATATAGAAGAAGTGTAGTGTATATCAAAGTATGGTATCTAAAGGCAGCACACGGGGTTTTGCCATCGCCGTCATATCAACAGTGGCATGAAATAGAATATTAGAGAGCATACATATTGGTCGGAAAATATTTACTGCAGACGGTAAGCATGTTATGTTTTATTTATTACGGTTTTCTTATTATTTGGAACACATAATCAATAGCCATTGGCCATTATAAAAATGTATTTGAGATAGCTAAATAGTAGTCAAAAATTCAGATATTTCTATTTTCCACTTTTTTTAAAAGGGACCAAAATGCGTTGGGATTACTTTTTACCCATTTATGATTTAATAGTACTAAATTTCAGCTCTATATTTGTAAATGAAGGATATACTGTAATTAATTTTTATTGATCGGTAATCCCCTATTTGATCCCTTAAACGCAAGTAATAATAAGAGGTATCTAACTTGTTTATGTAACAGATAAGAAACAATTGTGCAACATGTTATCTCTATTCTCATGGTAACTAAATGTGTATTGTTTAGGGTAGTTACCCAATTTTAACCTCTTAAGTGTTATTATGTTTCAGTGATGTTGATTTTAATTTGTTTGTTATTGAAGAAAAATCTAAGTTTTTCTAATTGTGTTTTGTAAGTGTAAGTTAAACTTGCCAGACATGGTCACCTCATTTTTCCCTCCTCCTTTTGAGGTTTTTATGTGTAGAATTGTGTGGAATATTTCATCCTAAACAGGTTTAAAGCCTCGTCCATACTTGGAGACTATGTATGTATGTAGATTGCATGCAGACTGTTCTTCGAGTCTGTTCCATCAGTCTGCAGACAGTATGCAGACTGTTTTTGAAACCAGATACTTGTATGAAAATGTTGTTTCAGATACATGTGTATGTTACTTGTTTTGTGTCCACACAAGCCAGCCTGTGTTTCCCGAGATGGTGACCAATGAAGACATGACTTTAGCTTGTGCTTGTTATTTAATTCTAAACCTGCCGAGGAAGAGACGGTGGTGGACCCGCACAATTCTTGAAGAAGGTTCGTACTATGGTCAAAACTTACCTAAAGTTTGAAGATGGGGCTGGTTTCCGAAACTTTACAAGAATGACGCCTACAGATTTTGATACTTTTTTTAACATTGTAGGGCCAAAAGTTACAAAGAAATGTACATGTTATAGAACCTCCATTTCAACTACAATTCGACTTGCCTAACTTTAAGATATTTAGCAAGTGGTGATTCCTATACAAGTTTGCAATATAGATTTAAAATCTCCAAACAGATAATTTCCCAAATCATTCCAGAAATCTGTGAAGCTATCGTCACCGCACTCCGTAATTTTGTCAAGGTGAGTTGAAAACATAAATATTCAAGAGTTGTTTCAAAACTAAATTACAATACTTTTTTATAATTAAAAAGTCGAAAAAAATAAAGTTATTTTGGAAAAGTACATAATCAAACACTTATCTTTCTTTATAGTCGCCTTATTCTTCAAATCATTTTTGGTGTCAGTGAAAACGTTTTTTCAATCCAGCTCCATACCTTTCTGCAGCCAAATTGGTTATTTTTACTTTTTTAATATTTACTTTAAAAAGTAGTGTAACATACTTTTCAAACAGCCCTCATATAAATAAAATGATATAATCTGACTTTACAATTATTTACAGTAGTGACATAGGCAAACCACATAAAATGTTTTGCTTACTACTCAGAAAGAAAAAGGCACATTGAAAAAAACAATTATTTGATTTGCGCTTTCAAAAATAACATTCACTTTATTAAATTGAATCAAAATACTTGTATCTTGTATCCGTGTTTTCCATTTGGTTGGAAAACAGAAAACATTGTATTTTGTCTCCAGGTACACGCTAACCTGTATGCTAACTGTCTTAATACTATATGCAGATTGTATGTAGACTGTCTACATACTGTGTGCAAACAATCTGTAAACGTTCCATATACTAATGAGAAACAAGAGATACATCTTGAGGCTTTAAGCCTCGTCCACACTGGCAGATTTGTATCCAGAAACATCGTATGCAGACTGTATCCAAGATGTACCTCGCTGATACCAAAAGTGTTTTCAAAAATAACTTTAAAAAAAAAGTTACATTTTTAATTATAAAAAATGTATTGTAACTTACTTTTGAGCAACCCTTGTATATATATGTTTTCAACTCACCTTGACAAAATTATGAAGTGCTGTGATGATGGCTTCACAGACGTCTGGAATGATTAGGGAAATTATCTGTTTGGAGATTTTAAATATATATTGCAAACTTGTATAGGAATCACCACTTGCTAAATATCTTAAAATTACTGCAAGTCGAATTGTAGCTGAAATGGAGGTTCTATAACGTGTACATTTCTTTGTAATTTTTGGCCCTTCAATCTTCAACAAAGTATCAAAATCTGTAGGAGTCATTCTTGTAACATTTCGGAAACCAGCACCATCTTCAAACCTTACAGTAGGTCAGATAGTAAGTTTTGACCATAGTACGAACCTTCTTCAAGAATTGTGTGGGTCCACCACTGCCTCTTCCTCGGCAGGTTAGCAACATGGTTTAGAACTAAATGACAAGCACAAGCTAAAGCCATGTCTTCATCGGTCACCATCTCGGGAAACACAGGCTGGCTTGTGTGGACACAAAACAAGTAACATACACATGTATCTGAAACAATGTTTCTCATACAAGTATCTGGTTTCGAAGACAGTCTGCAGACTGACGGAACAGACACGAAGACAGTCTGTGTACAATCGGCATACAGTCTGCATACTGTCTGCAGACTGACGGAACAGACACGAAGACAGTCTGTGTACAATCAGCATACAGTCTGCAGACTGACAGAACAGACACGAAGACAGTCTGCGTAAAATCGGCATACAGTCTGCAAACGGTCTATATACATAGTCTCCAAGTGCGGACGAGGCTTTAACCTCCGATGAACTTGACCCATTCCTAAATCTTTAGAATACAGAAGGGAGTAGTTTGTATTATATTATTATGAGTTTATAATGTATATGTATTATATTTTGTACTGTGAATATTCTTAATTTCATTATTAAAAGTATAAATTAATTTTGTAATTTTTTTGCTTTTTTAATGATGTATGAAAAGAGTCAAATAATTTTAATATATCATTTCAAATAGATTAATTTCTAGGTGTCAACATCCTTCTTACGATGCTGTAGCTCATAATACTCTTGAAGTACCTAGATAAGAGACAATTAATATCTAATCTTTAAAATGTTTACATTAATTTTTTCCGCTATATCAGCTTTGAAACATTAAACATAATTTATTTTATAATGTTAAGATCATTTGGTTATTTCAATACTTTAAACTGCATCAATTCAGTATTTTCATTCTGATGTTAAAATTATTATCTTCATATTAGTTTTCACCTTTCGATCAGTATCTAAAGCTAAATTGTCAAAGTTTGTAAAAATTAAGTAATTATATAATATACTTTATAAAAATTGTTTAAAAAGTGCTGTACAAACCTCTGTTCCAAAACTGAGAAGTTTTCTAGAGTCATCAGAAGCAGTAACAAAAAAATGACAGAACATTATAATTTATACAGAAATAATCTGAATTCCAACTTATTCTTGTAACACAAATTTAATTACATCAACACTAACTGTAAGTCACATTGTACTTTTGCAATATGTATGCTATACTATCAACATGTTGTTATTATAAAATATGTCCAGTAAAAGCAATTGACTTTGTTAGAATTGAACAAAATACACTATTACAAACCTCTGGTATGTTATCTGCAGAACCCCAAGTCTTATGCAGTTTTTCAGTACTATGACCTGCGCCTAAGAAATACTGACTAAATGCTTCAGTTGTCCGCTTCACTCGCACATTCAGAGAACCAATTCTCAAGAAACCCAAGTCCTTTTCTGTAGACATATATTAGTATAATATAAGTACAAGAATTAAACTGGAACACAAACTCCAATTAATAATTTAACACCTCACACAATCCATAAAATCAAACAATAATACATAACAATCAATCTTGACCAAGAAAGTCAAGGTAATAAAAACCGACAAGAGGAAGAAGTAATAAACATAATAATAATAACAAAATTGAGTAAATTGCTTCATTATTGAAATTGAATACTTTGTAGTAGAAAAGTAATTCTCAAAATTTGTATTGCAGTCACAAAGCATTTCGGTATTATATGCCAGACTATTTTACCTATATTACTTATTCATGCTCCACTGTTCTTGCTACAGTTCAAAATGTCTGCAAAATGATTTCCTTCTATTGAATGGTTTTTTATTACTTAACAGTATTGTACATTTTGAAATAATGTCCTTCAATACTTCTAAAACACATAAATAAGGTGCTTTTGCACTGAATATCTGAATAAAAATATTCAAAAAATGTTAGCTATTTCTTTAAATGAAATTTTGTTTTGTATTAATATTATAATAATAGGTTTACTATACTTTAAATGTATATGTCTACACATTTATAAGTGCAGTTAATTTTTCATCGAACATTATTCTGGGCAACCAAATAACTATTGTTATTCATAAACTTATTGTAAGTATGAAATAAAATATGAAATTTATGGAAATAAAAGTAAAAATGTTTTATTTTTTCTATCATATAGTAACTGTAAAAAGTGCATAATATAATAATGTCTTATTTATTTCTTGAATTCAAATTATTTAAGGTTAAGGTTGGAATTTTCATGGGTTACTTCTGAAACAAAACAACAAGATGGAAAATAAATAAAATTACTATCAAAATTTTAGAACAATATTATGGAGCTATTTCAATTAGGAATATTATTATAATGAAAAAGCTAAATACATTGTTACTGTCTTGATAACTAATTTTGCCTGCACAATGAATTACACACAAAACTACTGAAAGTAATAGCAATTCGATTACACAGCTGAACCCCGGACAAGAATTGAGCGAATTTCCAAAATTAAGTTTATATGATTTAAGCTTTCAACAAACTATTTGATAAATTGGTCTACTCATTAAGGCGCTGAATTAATGCTTGCGTGCGTGTACGAAAAATATTAGAAGAATGTGTTTATACCTCAGCCTTCTGATCCAGATCATGCACTGCTTCATTTGGAATAGATCAGAAAAACTCGCTTTACGAGTTTGCACCTCAACATTGCAGTCTCGTATTATGGACTGCGCTTTGAGAGTTTGCACCTCAACATTGCGGTCTCGTATTATGGACTGCGCTTTGTGAGTTTGCACCATGAACTTGTGACCCTGGATCAGAAGCTGCCCCCAATGTAAAACCTCCACGTGGATTTAAACTGGGTACCTTTATGGTATTTTACATCTTTATCAATTTGGGAAGACTAGATGGGTTTCCGTTGTGTAAAGGTCATGTAAAAAAAACAAAATGTGCAGAATAATCAGCTCTGTTTAGGTGTTTAGAAAATCAGTGTACAAGTTTCATTCTAGTACAAAAAATATTAAAAGATTGTTAATTCTAGTCAAAAAACTAGAAAGACCTATTGTTAGATTTTGTTGGCTAACGAACTCAGTCCGTGCGACTTAGAAAACCAACGTGTGTACCAAATTTGGTCCAAATCTGACAAAAAATGCGGCCGTAACAGTGCGAACACATAAATACAAATATGTATCATTGAACATCATGTACATCTTTCCTATGAAAATCCGCCAATAACATTATTTGAAAGATGTTATATCAAACTGTTTAACAGTTTTCAGGCACAAATATCTACTTTCTGTAAATTATTGTAAAGAAATATATTATTTGTATAAACATAATATGAGGATAAGGATAAATACTTTTTATCAATGTCAAGTAACCAAAAATAAAGTAGAATTTTTGTAGTGTTAGGATAAGTCGAGGATTTTGGATGGGTTTAGTTATATTCATTATTAGAGGGTATAGAGATGTGTAAGACAGACATGGAAGCGTATGAATCCGGAAATATCAACTACGTTGCGTAAAAGATCATGTAACGCAGAACAATGAACTGCTACGAATGTAGCAATGGTCTAGCTTGAGAATATCAATACGGAAGCTAGATGGATTATATAAACGGAATCCAAATCTAGAATAGAGGCCAGTTTGCTACGAGGGAGGCCCAGGGCTAGGTTCATTAGAGGGGTTAGTCCAGTCTTGCTAAGTTAGGGGCTGGTGGATCAAGGCAGTTTAGCTATGCAGAGATCTCTACACGGATTGAAGTTTGGACCATTAGGACATCTGGAAGTGCCATCACGAGTCGAGTGAAAGACGGACTAGGATGCATTGAAAACGCCATACTGAGTAACAAAAACAGATTATTTTGGTATATTGTTAAAGTTATATTGAATTTAGAGTTTGGGATTGATAACATAAACGTAATTTGCTTTAGTTGCCGATACATTGATCCAGTCTGTCTTATGAACTCAACACCTAGTATAGAAATTGTACAACATAATATTGTTAGCTAATGTTTTACGAGTGGCATATTTGCCGAGTTGAGATAATTGCTTGGATAAATATAATTGGAGCATTCGATAACTAAACCACCGGCTTGATGATGCTGTGTCACTTAATTTGAACCCTATAATATTTTGCCTAATTCCTATCAGTAGTAGAGACTAAATAAATATAGCTTATTTAAATTTATCACATTATTTATTTTAAATTTTCTTCCGTATTTGTCAACAATTAATTAAACGTAATTGGTCCTTTCGGCTTAGTAATACTATATTTAAGGCATTAAACCAATATTTATTTTACACAAAAACTGAAATATTCTAACCTGATTGTTTTTTCCTTGCTTTGATTTCTGAAACAAAAAATATCAAATAAAATTCATCCATTTGAAAACTAATATACTAATATAACTTTAATATATTAAATAAATATTTTAAGTTAAGTGAAAGGTAAAAATACATTTTTTTTAATTAATCAATGTTTCCAAAATACAAACAACTAAGTTTAAAATCCATAGTGAAATAGCTTTTTAAATGTTCTACAAATTTCTCAAAAATTTTTTTAGAGAGATTATAAATGATAAGTTTGTTTACATTTCATGCTTAATTTTTTAAATCCCATAGCCAAATTAATTCTTTAAAACCTATTATTCATACTCGTACATATGTGTAATTTGTACACACTTGAGATATTGTACAAAGGTTAAATAACATAAACTTGCAACACATTACAAAATACAGTATTAAGAAAGTGCACAAGCACATACAGTCACTTGGGTGCAGGAACACACAGAGATATAAAATGTGTAAGATAAAATATAAAAACATTCTTTTGCTCAAGTGCTTATTGTTTAGTTTTGCCACAAGTAGTCTTGGAGTAGTAAGATAAATTAAGTAGGAAGAATAAATTTATTTTTCTATAGAAATTTTATTTAAGTTTCCTTGTAATTACCATGATATAGTAAGGAGCATTCTATTGGTCAAACCACAGATGCAGGTGTACCATAACTAAACTAAAATAATCAATGTTTGTTAACTCACCTGAGTTTTGCAAAATACTAAGCGTTCTTCGTGCAACTATAACATGCAATTAAATCCCACGTGCAACCCACTCAGTTACAAGCATAGCTCAAAAACATGTGACAGAAGAGTTGAATATTTTAACATTGAATAAAAGGCTTATCAGATTTCCTTACATTGGCTAAATGCAAATGATTACTTCAAATATAACGGTAATATTCTATAAGCTACACAAAACATAATCTAATATGTTCATAATATTCTATAAAGCTAATAAGAAACATAAATATACGAAACAGAACATGCCATTCTTTCTCATACACTAAAAAACAAAACGAAACAAAAACAAAAAACACCTTACAAAATATATATTTGTTTACAAATAAATCTAATCAACATTGTTTTCACTGTAAAGATCATTTTTATGTGCCTGAGAATGTTTTTCTTTTTAGAAACATAGACTCCCAGTTTTTAATGTTCCCAAACTGCATCTTAATTTTGTAGCGTGTATTCTTTATCATATTATGAGAATTATTTTATTTTAGAATTTAACTAACTAAAGTTACAGTGGATTTAAAATATTGGATTAATATTTTAACTGTATCTATTCAATGTACCCATATTTTTCACATATATTTTTTCAAAAAGACTGCCACAAACTTTGACTCATTGGACATTAAAAAAATGTTTAGTTTTTAAGTTGCCGAATAATTAAAAGCATCATTCATTTACTAATATTATAATCATTAAAAGCTGACATGTCTGGTAAAAAAAATTATGTTGTTTTGTTTACACCTATTTTCACATCTATGAAAACAAAATGAAATCACACTTCTGTCCCTAAAAATGTTTACTTCAAAATAAAATAAATGAAATTCTCTAAATCAAGGGAAAATATTTTTAAATCTACCTATCAGTGGTCAAAAAAGAAACTTTCCTATCAATCCTTATATATTATTTCTCAAAAGTGTTTTTTTGTCGCTAAGCGATAACTCACTTAATTCTTCATCAAAATTAATTATTCAAGCATCAGCTTTTAAAGCTTATGTTCCCCGCTGTTGAAAATAGACAAACAGCTTAAAATTCATGTTTTCGTTACAAAAATGCATTTAAACAAATTTTATATTATACTTCATATGGTTCCTTATGAAAGGCGCCATCTATTAACAATCTGTTTAACTAACATGACAGCTGTTATTTAGATGTTTTACATTCTATATACAGTGCAAGTGTAATCTAACACGAAAATCAATCAAATTAAATCAACATAAAGCATTATAAACTGTTGTCAAATTAAACCAACGTAAATAAATAAATGTAATTTACATAACTAAATCAATGTATTAAATCAGGTAAGTAAATATTCGCACGCATTAGCTAGTGCTATTTTATTCTAGCAGTCGGTTTTATCCTATAAACACTTTTACCTTAAATACTTTATCTTTTACAATTCTTAACAATGCTAGTAATTAGGAGTTGTTACTATTTTAATTTATTGGATTGAAACTGTAATTAAAATATTTATCTGTACAATCTAATAATTATTCTTAAATGTTACATACAATACTTTAAAACGAAAATTTTAAAATACACATCAATCAACTTTTAATTTATTGCAATTGCAATGATAATGCAATTTTAATTAGGACGAAAGTATACGGCATTATAATTACATGGAATGCGTTTATCGATATATGAATATGTTTGCAAATAGAAGATTCTATCTAGCATAACAGCATCTGAAAACAATTACATTTTGATCAATCTGAAGATATTTATTGTTAATTGAACAAAGTAATATATGGGAATCCAGAGGCCTGGGTAAAAATATCCAATTACACACTAGCCTACACAATGCAACTGAATGCAGCTGATATAAACAATGTCTAGGTTGGGAAAGTATCTCAAGAAACAGGGAATATCTTCATGGTTTCTGAATCCTTTTCTGCAGATGTTCCAACTAATTAATGCCTCAATAGCATAACTTATTTGATTGCAATCAATGCTAAATATGTTTTTGTATGAGACAAATAGTGAAAGTATTTTAAGTTCTCAGATTTTTCTGAATGCAAATTTTATAAATATAGGTCGGTCAAATGTGCCTGTAGGCTAAGTGCATGTTCTTTCTTACTCCTTACACACCAATTTCATGAAGAGAACAATTAGGAAATTTATGAAAAGCTTATAAAATCTAACATGTATTCTATCAAGCTTGTTATACTTCATTGCTATTTCAGTCTATAATTTATTACAAATTTTTCAGGAGATTCGGGGGTATAGAATATCTCATAAGAGAAAGGGTGCCCTGTTCTGGAAAAATTTTAAAAAATTTAGGCAAAATGGCACCATTTTATGCATTTAAGCATTTTAAATTTAATCTCATAACTCATGTATTCAGTCTATAATTTTGCTGTATAAAGTACTGTTTTTTTGTTCAAAAGTCAATTTTAATACAATATTTCAATAATAAAAATCGATTTCGTAAATATTAAACAATAATTAATTATTAAATAAGAAAATAACCAAATTAAAACAAGAAATGTTTTAATGTCTTAAACAAAATACATATTATAGACCTCACCAAGAAAAATTAAGGTAGAGCTTTATTAAAAATATTAGATTATAATAAGCAAACCTACAAATTAATAATAATTAGTAAAATTAATAGTATATAATAAACATTTACTGTATTATTTCCAAATGATGTTGAATTGTAGCCTCAATAAAACCGGACTGGAATTACAGTCTTGACAAAGTAACAGCTATAATTAATAGCAAATATGTATAAAGCTAATAATATGTGTTAGTAATAAATGTAACTTGTAAATTACAGCAAATTTAAAAAATCTTATTTTACGACTATTTTTCTGGCTGAAGTCTTCTGAAGAGCTGACCCTTTACAAGATGGAGGCTGGAACTCTATTTCTCTCTAATCAGGATTTTTACTCATTTAATTTTATACGGGCGCAAGGCCAAGCAGGCAATCTTAAATATAAACTAAAAATTTATCTGTAATTTATAACGCATTTATTTCATGTTTATATAGTGTGGGGACCCGCAATCTGACAGTTATGTATTAAGCTCTACCATGTAAATTTGTCTGTATTTTATAATTTATTATATTATTTAATATTTGAAAAGATAATCTTCAATATAAACTATAAATTTGGCTGTATTATATAAGTCATTTATTAAATTTTTATGATGCGGGCCAGTAGGGTGCAGGGTTAAGGCCAGTCGCCCCCCCCTGGATTCACCCCTGTATATTAGATCATTAGTATTTAAGTGTCTGCTGTAGTGGCGGCCATCTTGGATTTTTATCCCATAAAAGCAATGTTAAATTTAAAACCATTTATTTCGTTTACTTTTTATCATAAAATTGTTTGCAAGGTCTCATTTTAAGCAGTCACAATACGCATCCGTCTTGCAATTTACATTTTTGAAGTGATAACTTCTATTGGCCCGTTGGGCACTTTCGACTTGGCTATGTTTTCGAAATCTCGCGTCACGCCAGATTTCTCGCGAGATCTTGCATCACGCCAGATTTCCCGCGAGATCTCGCGTCACGCCAGATTTCTCGCGAGATCTTGCATCACGCCAGATTTCCCGCGAGATCTCGCATCACGCCAGATTCTCGCGAGATCTCGCGTCACGCTTTTGTTTAGACACAAGTCAGATCGTGGAGAGGGAATATTATTAATACATTATTTACATTTATTAGCATAGCAATCAAATTAACACATAAGAATTAGTTAATTTAATATAACAGCTGATTTCGCCCATCATCTGTAATTCTTAAACAAAACCCAGCGTAGATTATATTTTGGGGTTATGTTTACAACTTCAACCATTAAAATTTCTTGTGATGTTAATTTTCTTATATATTAGTTATACAACTAATGTAGGCTTCTATAACTATAAGTTATATGGGCTTCTACACGTTATAAGATTTGCTTTGGGGTTATAAACTGTATATAAAACTAACCTTTGATCATCAATATATTCGTTTATACAAATTTAAAGAAGGATACCTACTGTTTAACTTCGCAAACATTCGTACATCTTTGTATAACATATTTGATTATTAATTTCTTTACTGTAATATTAACAACTTCTAAATCATTTGATCTATCAATATGAAATAAAAGGTAACTAAAAGATAATATTTTTACCTTTCTTTAAATATATAATAACGGATATAAATAAACAATTTGAACAAATAGGCCTACAGTTTTATAATCCTTATATTTGTACACATTTACCGAGTTAAAAATCCCCGTAGTCATAGAAGTTATCACTTCCAACGTGTGGTCTTAAGCACACCCAGTTAATTTTTTTTAAACTGCTTTTGCGTACTAAAAAATGTTACAATTGGTGCTAGCGAACGTGTTAAAACAATTTCCATGTGCATTAGGATGACATAGCTGACTCAGAATTAAGTCAGAACTAATTCCCGGACTCATGGACATCGAAAAAGAGCGAAAACCCGATTGTGCGAATTTAAGGTTTTACCCAATTTTACTTAATGACTTGACAAAATTTCAAAATTTGCCCAATTTAGAAAAATCGGTGCTTTTTGAATTCGTGGATTGATGCTCTACAACTTTTAGGGCGAGGGAGGTATTGATAAAATTTGATGTTGGAAAGTTACAGCACATTGAAAATGGGTAAAACACAGTTTTTGGCAAAGTTGGAAAAATTTGCTGTTTTTTGGATCCCCATAAAATCGAACTACTGGACCAATTTTGACTTTGTTTTTTTAATCGACGCAAAATTTTGTCCTCTTTAATTTACTAAAGGACTATTGTTTACAAAATATATACCGTTTTCAAGTTATAAGCGAAAAACTGGGAAAAGTCCGAAAATTTCGAGGTTTTTTGCCCCCAAAAGTTGTCCCCCCCCCCGCTTTCGAGGTCGCAAAATTAGATTTGGCATACCCACACCATACCAAACGATCATAAAAAAAAAATCTTTTGCCGCAATTAATGTAAGCTGAAACCCCTCTATATACTGGGCTAACAGGAGTGTACTTATAACTTACGTACGTAAATACATACGAACGCAACAGAAGATTATAGGGCATGCTAGTTGTTACATTGATTGATTGGTTGACGTGTCGAATTAATCTGACCATGATTTTGCGCGGCGACTTACTAGTGTACTAGTCAGTAAAACAACCAGTCAACCATTGTTAGAAAAGTTTAAAACAAACAACGCGTTAGGTGTTGACTCACTTTTTCTTTGTTTTAAAATGCTTTTGTAATTGGCATTTTGTAAGTACAAAGTTAGAATTTTTTTCCAAACCCAATAAAAAATGAATAATGAAAAATAATTTTCAAGCCAGATCCGAAATTTTATAAAGAATATTCAGTTTTTTTTTCAACACTCAATTACAAAAGATAGACTTATAAAATGGTTTGAAATGCGGAAATGTCAAAGCATTCAGCTTCAAGAAATTGCACTGTTTAGATAGGGATACAGTGAGAAGCGGTTGCGTTTCCGGTTGCTTTCTCGTTTACTGGAGCAGACACTTAAGTGAAAATCTTAATATTTTCATTTTTGTTGACTATAAATTTTGTGTTACATAATTCTAAGTAGTGGACTCTTAGGAAAATAGTAGTTAAAACATTGCTAGTAAACTTGTGAACTATAAAGGTTTCTTAGGATATCCTGAATGCATATATATATATAATACATTTTCAATTTCTAGCAACATCATATGATTCTTATTCTCTCACAAACAAAATTGAATAAAAACATATGTTTGTATATAATGATTTATGTAATTTTTATACTTTGGATGTAAATTTATACACCGCTAATAATTACAGAATAACCATTGTGCAGTGATTAAATAAACTGTTTTCTTTTATAGTAGTACATCATTGGATTGGTTGTACTGCAAATAAATTTTGTTTATTGTTTTTACTATACAAAACCTGCATCTTAGTTGTATGGTGGTACATCAAGAAGCAGTTAACCAACACCTATTGGCCCAAAACCAACAGGACTTGAAAATACTATCAATGAAGAAATGCGGTCCATATCTGGGATTACTAGTTAGTTGCTGCTGTGTCAACAATGGTAGTCATATTGAGCGAATGAAGTTTTAAGATGTTTCCATGCCATTCTTATTGAATTAACCAGTATATAAGTTATTTCATTCAAATCCTTTTTCGTACAAGTTTAGGAAAAGATGAAATTTTATAAAAATACATTGAAGTTCAAACATTATTGATAAAACCTCAAAACAAACAAAAAATCATCTGATTACTGATTTAAGGTTCTGCTATTTTTGATCTTTCTTATGAATTTGAACATTATTCCTTTTTTAATTTTTCTGAGACGTATCATTTACAGCTAGTAAATACAACATAAAACAAATACAACAATACAACAAATACAACAATACAACAAGTGGATGTTTTCTTTTTGTTTGATAAAATAACTTCCCTTTTTCATTTCAACAAAAATAATGTTTGAAATTATACTAAATTTTCATATATATTGACTTAAGTATTTGTGAATAAATGATTAAACTACCTTAATTTAAAAAATAATTCATTGAATTCGTTGATATTCATAATAACATACTATTTGGAATAAGTCAAATTAGTCCCAAAGGACGATGGCATAGCTAAAATAGTCCACGAGGCCAAATTATGTAAGCCTCCTTAATAAGGACAACTTTTACTTGACTTTGATGATACATAAAGCAATTGTAGATATTTTTATCTTAAATTACTTTATATGATAATTAAAAATGTATAATGGATTTGAGCCACCTTGTAAAACACATGTGTTAAAAAGACTGTTCTCCAGGTACCGTAGTCAAAATTAAAACAAATATTAGAAATAATGTATTTCACGTCATAAAAAATAATATGCACAGCATACACAAACACTACACAAACACTACACACAGTACTGTGAACGATATTTTTAAATATATTCACGACGTTTCCCAAGAAATTTTAATACTTCGCATCTTCAGGTGTAAAAAAATTAGTCTTAAGATGGTAGCAGACGCCTCTCATAACGCCTATACTGGTCAACTTATGACATAAAATACGTTATTTCTAATATTGGTTTTAATTTTAACTACGGTACCGACGGTACCTGAAGAACATATTTTTAATCTACAAGGTGGGTGAAATTAATTATAAATTTTTAACAATTGTAGACACATTACTGCACAAATTCTAAGCTAAATAATACTAAGAGAGATAGAGAATCAAGATGAGATGCTTTCAAGAATTTCCTCTTAGGAAACTATGGTATTGCTCTGCCCTGTTCGATGAAATTTGCTCCAACATTTTGAGGAAAAATTCACAGAAGATCCTTTTTATTTCTACATAGCCCTGATTTGAAAAAATATATTTTTCTAATATATTTACAAAACTAGTCATGTATTCTAAACTTTATAAAGTTTACACCCTATGTTTTCACATAGGCTATGCTGTAAAGGCTTATTTCTGCCACCATAGTAAAGATAGAAATCAAAATGTTAAACCTGATCATTTAACATCACTCGTCACTCCTCGTCACTCCTATAAGGTTAAAAAACTTCACTTCATTCTAGTAGAGGCTTCATAAGGTAAGATAAAAAATCTATATTTTATAGGTGTGTTATTAAATATTTATTATTATTAATATGTTAATTAAATTAACTATTCAATACTGTTTATGGAATATCAGTGAATATAGAGCTAAAATAGTATTAAATCAATATAAATTATAAATTAAAATCAAACAAAAACAATTAATATAATCAAAATACCAGGAGTTCATAAATGTATCGGGGAATTAAATAATGTATTACGGTAATACCACAGTCAAACTGTATTAGTCTCTCAAATCTAAAGAAACTGGTTAGTTTAGAACAAAAAAGGGTTAAACCAAAGCAAAATAACCTTATAATGTACTTGCCGTATTGAACCTCCTTCCAATAACTCTAAAAAAATACAGACAATATTTCATTATTATGATAGATTTAGTTAAATTGTAAATAAAATACTACTCAAAAAACGTTTCAACTTGGTAGGTTACTATGTTTATTTTTATTGGTGTTTCTGAAAGCAGTTAATATTATATTACTAATAAATATCAAATCAAAATAAATGATTAGCCGGTAAAACCTGAAAGCTCACAAGCACAGGAGTTAAGGGCTGTTTAGAACTGTTGAGGTTGCACAAGTTTTGCAAAATAAGAAACCCAATGACCGCTTACAGACCTCCAGTCTATCATTACCCTGCTAAATACTTGATACTTTCAAGTGTACCTCAAATGGGACATGAAATACTGTACCCTCTAGTAGGAACACCATTGATTCAACAGGTTGGTAAACACTCCAAAATAAACCCCTAACTTGTTTCAGGTACATGGAGAGAGTAGATTCTAAATCAAACTAGAGTTAGAATAATAAAATGAAAACCATGACAAATGTTAGTGGAGATCTTCTAGACCAAACAAAATATAAGTTTTTAAAGGATTAAATTAAAGCCAAATTTCTAAAACTGCATTTATTAGAATATATAAGTAAATAAAGCATAAAAGTAGCTAAATAAAATAGGTAAAACAAGAAAGCAAACCACATAAATAAAATAAGAAATATTATAACAAGTAAAGTATAAATATAGATATTTTCCAAGAATATAGACAACAAATAGTTTAAGAAAAAAGCCAGGGTATTAAAACTGTAATGAATAAAATGCCATCTAATGCTGGGATTTATGTTTATCTTGAAACTATATTTATCAAGGGCCTAAATATTCAAATCGTTTGACATAACGTTCCAATTTTTTCACAAACATAGTAGTTTAAAATAATCACTACATTTCCTTTTATTTCATTATTATACTCAAACTTTTTATTTTCATACCCAGACTTGTTTCCTAAAAAGGTTATTTATTACAACATTATATGATTTCTTGTTAAAACATGCAAGTTACACAACAGTTTACTAAGAACTCTCATTTCATGCATAACATAGATCCATAAAATATGATATATTGTTTCCCAATAATGTTTTCTAAATAAATATAAGGCCTGCAATAGAAATACAAACTTACAAATTCATGCAACTTTAGTCTTTAATACTATATAAATCTGAACCAATAAAACCCCATGCCTGAATATTTGGAATAATAAAAATTTGCTCAAACAGTTGTCTGAAAATGTGTACAAACTAACATGTAAGCCTAAAGTTAATGCAGAATTATACAAATATACCAGTAATGCATGCGTTTAGCTTTCAAAATTTACTTCAAGTAATATAATAAATATACTATATGTAATATACAGTAGAATGGTAGAACCTCACTAATTTGAAATCCAAGGAAAAACAATTTTGTTTCGAATTAAAAGAAATTTGAATTATTGAGACTTTGAATTATAAAGATTAGTGTACATAAAATTCGAATTACAGAGGTAAATCTTTATTTTAAGAATAAACTACAAAAGGAAGGAAACCGTGTCTTTTTACCTTAGCACATGCACTTGTTCGTGTTTCAACAGGCTTGTTTTTTGTATTAACTTCGAATTTCAGAGGCTAATAGAGGATACAATTTGAATTTTAGACGTTGACTTCGAATTATAGCAACGAAATTTGAACTGTAGAGATATGTGTAAAACGAAATTCGAATTTTAGAGGCTATATGATGTTAAAATACTTTGAATAACGGAATATTTATTTTCAAATATTAGAGGTTTTCTGAGGGGAAGTGACAAAAGTTACAAATTATATAGGTTTTCGAATTATCGAGGATCAAATTAGCGAGATTCTACTGTATTATATAATATAAATATTTTTAAATCTCATATCCAAACGAAAATAAAACTATACTATTGCTTGACATGCAAAATCTACTCATGCAGTTTACAAATAAATTTTCATTGTACATTTTAAGAAAATGTACATTATAACATGTAAGACTTAGTAACAAATTCAGAATCAAATCTTAGCAGTAGTTTTAGTAGCTCAGGAATGTCTCAACTTAACGAAAAAGCAAAGAAATATTCCTCTTCAGAGTCGATCAACTTTGTGATTAAATTTATAGAATAGAAAAATGTTATGTAAAATAGTGTCCTATCCTAAAAACGTGTTTCCGTGTTGTCTGACTATCTGTTTTTTGTAAAAAAATATTTTACAAATTGAAAGTCTTTACTTCAAAATTATGATATTATAAATGTACGTCTTGGTTGTAAGTGGAGTAAAAACAAAATTCATCAATTTGTTACAAAACGGCTGCTTTTGTGGAGTAAAATTTCACCAAATCTATTAACTCACATAATGTTACACCAGTCAAGCGATATGGATTATTGTAACACTAATATAATTGCCAATTCAATATATGATCAACTGAATATTTTAAAGTAAACTTACTTTTTAGATATTTAGAATGAAATAATAATATCTTTGTTGGGTTCAATAATAAGCCATTGTTAAACATTTGAATTTTGTATGAACTGTTCTGATGCGTGATAATTGACATTTTCTAATTCAACTCTGGATGTAAAATATAACTCAAATTTACAATATTCATTGGTATTATCCAGCACAAAGGCCTATAAATTC
The DNA here is from genome assembly GCA_018207615.1 of Philaenus spumarius. Taxonomy (NCBI): domain Eukaryota; kingdom Metazoa; phylum Arthropoda; class Insecta; order Hemiptera; family Aphrophoridae; genus Philaenus; species Philaenus spumarius. The sequence continues at coordinate 412,507 of JAGFPH010000622.1, read as the reverse complement.
AAACAGTTATGACTTGAATTTACATTTAAAATACCGGTATCACGTTTATGTTTAGAATTTTAAACTGAAAAGTAAATAGGTAGATAAGCTCAACTCTACTGGGATAGTAAATTTAATAATAATAATAACAGAAAATCAAATATTTGTATTTTTAGTATTAAGTAAATATGTAATAATTTAACAATAATATACTGCATTGCAGTTATGATAAAACTAAATTATATATTGACTTCTATTGGCTATATTATTAAATATTATGATATTAGTAATATGATAAACTTATTTTCTACATTTGATCAGGAACTTATGATTACAACCTTGCAAGAACATAAAAATACAATAAAGAATTAAGATTGATAACGATCATAAATGGGTCGTATAAAAATTATTTAAAACAGCAGTTGTCTTTCGAAATCTTTTAGAAGTGTAGTACGGCTTAGTAACGACTTCTGAAGGATCAAATTTGATTGGCATAGTTTTAGGCCGATCTTTACGATCGCGTTGTTGATACTCACTGCGAAATGTATCTGCAGAAACTGATGTATCTTTATTGGTCTGATACTGACGAGGTTTACGTCCACTCCAGTCTCGAAGGTTTGGGTCAGCTCCTGCAATAATCAAACTTTTAAAACATATAACAAAAGCATGCATTAAGTATTCATCAAAAGTGATAATGTATTTTTATAGCAAATGAGATAACTAACTTTTATTCATAGTACTGATTAAAATATAAATAATTCAATAAATACCAGGTCATTTTTAAGTTGAGCTTATAGCTGATCACAGTAATTTTTTATCTGCTTATGACTTGTTCACACTAATAATCTGGACACAAACTCACATGTATATATTGGGCGACCATTGTGTATTTGTAAATTTTATATAGTTAAAAAAATTTTTATAGTTTTTATGTAATTATTAAGTGCAAATACGACTAGCATTAATCAATGCAAGATTTACATTTTAAAATTTGGTTTGTTAATGCCTGAATAATAGGTGAATGCACATCTCCGAAGTACATAAAAAAAGACTGTGAGCAGTTCAACTTAAAATTTATTGAATATATTTATGTAGTTGATGATGTTTTGGTAAAGTTAAAGATGATCAAAAATTATTATGTAGAAATACATCAGACACAATGTGAACAGAACCTTGTTTTGTTTTACATGAAATGGCAATATATATTCAATACTGTCTTTTTATAATAGAAAATTTTGCACTTTGTGCACTGGTTGTCAGAACCCAAAAGTTAATGGCCAGAATAAGATTTATTTTGATTTTAACTGAGATATCTGCAAAGCATTGATGTGGAACTTAAATCAGGTAGAAACATATTTTATTTTAAACAACAATTCCATATTATGAATTAATTTATTAGATTTGTCAAATATAAAGTTTAAAAAAATGTTTTTGAATCATTAAATAGAAAAAAATTAAGGAAAAAGGTACTATTAAATATTTCTTTACCATTTTAAAAACACAATGCATCAATAATATGTCTTATGAAAAACACCCAAAAAAATTATTGTAATATTTCTCAAATGTGTTTTTTTGTGGCAATGCAATATCTCCCTTAATTCTTCATCAACATATGTTCCCCGCTATTGAAAACAAATAGATAAATAGATTAAAATTTATGTTTTCGTTAAAAAAATTGATTAAACACTTTCATATGAAAGTTCATATGATTCCTAATGAAAGGCGCCATCTATTAACAATCTGTTTCTATTAACATGACAGCTTTTACTTCGATTGTTTACATTCTATATGCAAGTGTAATCTATCGACAAATGAATAAAATTAAACCAACGTAAATAAATAAACGTACTTTAATTAATTTAATTAAATCAATGTATTAAATCAGGTTAAATATTCGGACAGATCAGCTAGTTGGTAATAAAAACTGGGTTTTGTTCTTCTCAAAGGGTTAATGATTGTTTAGCTGGTAAACAGCAATGTTACTTGCACAGTAGTATTTGCATGCAGCCAACTCAAACAGTCATAGTCTAGTTAGACTGTCAGTCATTAAGTTTTAAACTTTCTGACATTAATTAGGTTTTTTTTTATTTAGTATCTTAAACATAAATTAACATTATATTAAAAGGTTTTAGTTAAACTCTAATATTTAAAACAAAGCTAATACAAGTTTAAGATACAAAAGTCTCTATCAGAACTCATAAGCAATCCTTTTAGCTGTTTGTTTAGTATAGTACACAACACAGCATTCCAGTTGCTTAACTCCTTTGCAGTTCAGCACTAGAAGAACTAGAAAATATCACTGAAAAAGCTTTTTACTTACTTGTATTATATCATTAACTCAGTTTAAATTGACAATGCAACAATAACTATACAAACATAAAATTTAATAAAAAGTCAAATTTTAAAATTACAATTTTAAGAACAACTTCTTTATTTGTATAAAAGAAATAAAAGTATAAGAATCATCACAGTAGAGTTTAAACTAAATTTCTGTTGTGGATCAAGAGTACTTCGCACATCACGGAGGTTTCATAATTGAAGTGGACATGCAGTGTCGAATAAAATAAAATAAATTAAATTAGGTCCGAGTCTAATTAAATAAATCCTGCATTGGTTTTAAAATAATTCTTTTCTGGTTCACCTTATGGCTAACAAATAAGCAAAAGCAGTGTATACAATATCATAGAGAATTAAATTCAACCTTCATAACACTAATGAGTTATATAATTGTGTCAGATGTTTTTGACTTTGCTGTCAAATCATCTATACCCGGTGTCACCTTTTGACAATTTTACACTTGCAATAACCAATCGTAAGATCTATGTCTTTCACTGACTTTTATAAGACATGTTAATAGCTGGTGAAGATCATAGACTTTAAGAAACAGTTTTCAATGCATTTTGTACTATTAAAAATACAAGTACAGCTACTATTTTGTGAGAACTATGAATATTATCGAAAGAAAAATTACTACACAAAAGGAAGACATTCTTTAAACAACCAGTTATAATAAAATGAACTGATAATCTGTTAGTTTTGTTAACAAATAAATTAGTAATATTTATAATTGTCCGTTTGCACAAACAAATCCAAAATTTGTTTAACAGTAAAATATAAAACTTAGTACTGTATAATCAATAAAGAGTATAAAGACTTAATTTTATATCAACATCTAGCCCAAAACAAATATTGGCAACTAAATTCTTAAGTATAAGTAAGATGGTCCTTGTTGCTTACCATAGACCTGAACAAGAATATTGTACACCTCTTCATGGTCAAACTGCATAGCCAAGTGTAGGGGTGTATAACCCTATAAAACATAAAAATATACACATCTTTACTTTATAACTAAACAAGAATCTATTAACAATTATAGGGCCTACATATATAAAAATTAAGGTTTTCTAAACACTAATTAATTTAATTCATTTTGATAACTGGAACTTGATAGTAAAAATCCTTGTGCAAAATATGAAAGCAGGGCTATAAACAGATAATTGATTTTGTACATAGTACAGATCAAGGTCTATAGAAAGGAAAGGTTACCTCATAGTCATGTAAACAAACTCAAACCCCTCGACCCGTTCCCTGTTCAGTGACGTCATCTATAGTATAAAAACACCGCGCTACCATGAAAGATGTATGTTTCGTCGTACAAATCACCTCATTTTTT
>JAGFPH010000622.1:378677-393855 GCA_018207615.1 Philaenus spumarius | reverse complement strand
ACAAGTGAAAACAAGTTGGGAAACAAGTCAATTTAAACGACAGTAATTGAAACTAATGCTCTGATTTGTAGTTATTCTGAATACATCTTAAAAATATTAAACTGTGCATAGAGTCAAGGACGTCGCTAAAAGGGGGCAACGGGGGCGTCGCCCCCCAATAATCTTAAAATCCAAAAAGTTGAAAAGTTTGAGATTTTGAAAAAGTTGGAATTTTGATTTTTTTATTAAATTGCCCGCAAAAACTCCAAATTTGGGTTTGGGTTTCAAAAGTTTTTGTTATTAATTACCAATAACAAGCAAGTTATAATTTCCAATCAAAAAATGTTGGGCAAATCCAAATATTTCTGTACCAAATAAATACATTGTCTTCTATGTTCTGGGAAATTTAGTTTCAACCCTTGTTATTGCGGCAACACTGACTGTCACTGACTTGCCAAGCACTGCTCCAGGCCGCCAGACCAGTGTTGCCAGATTGGGATTTTCCCCAAAATGGGGAAATTTTTAAGTTTGCGGGAAATATTGGGGAAAAGAAAATGGCGGGGAAAATGTGGGGAATGTTTTTTAATAACGTGATGAACATGTTAAAATTTTTGTAAAATATATAAACTCTGAAAGTACTCAATATAGCACCTGTAGTGTTAAAAACTAAGAAAAGTCCACTTTTCAACAAAAAAATCCGAGGTCCATCTTTACTGGGATTTATTCCACAAAACATAACCCAGAGCCCTCTTCCGCGTTTGTTAACACCACACATAAGTTGGGAAATATGGTCAAAATTGTTGGGAAATTTGAGATTATGCTCCCCCCCCCCAATAATTTTTTATAGCAACGTCTCTGCATAGAGTCTGAATCTGATGAGGTTACTAATTATATGGTATTGTAGTATGTAAGTACTTTGTTAAAGATGACTTTGGCTAAATGGAAACTTTGAAAACAATTCAACCATTTTCGAACTCCTATATAGATTATATTAACAATAATAATTTTGCCCAAATAAAACGCAAAAAAGTTTATTCTAAAATTTACGCAGCATTAATTAAGTGAAACTACTCCTACAGTTTTATTTCACAAAGTTTAATTCTGAATAACCAAATAAAACCTTTGCTCTTAGTGAAACAAATGATTTCTAATCTTTTCGGACATTTTCCACTAAATAAGAAATTGCCGGACGTACAGAATGGTTGGCTATCCGAATTGTGGGCGTGGCTTTAGTAGGGGGAATTCTGCTGAATGCACTTTTCTTCCCTTTTATCTCTGTTCTCTACTGTAGGATAATCTTCTTTTAGCTTTCCTATAAATATGAAGCAAGACACTGCCTTATTCAGTGTATTTGTCTGAATGTTTGACTGGCTTTAAGATCTAGACGAATACATTTTAGACTGTATTATTGAAGATTAAGGACGATTTGTGAGTTTTTAGGCACTCAAAGTCTAGACTTTCGCGTTTTGTTATTTTTATTTTGCAATCGAAATAATAGCTCATTTAAAATTAGTTGCAAATGATAACTCTAAAGAAATGTTGCAGTAGAACCTTTAACGTGAATGACAAGAGCCGATGTAAAAGCTAAAGCTTATTTCATAATTATGTAAGCTATTCATAATTATTGAAATAATGAATACAGTCGGAAGCAAACATTTGAAGCTAATGACATGAACATCAATCGATCAAATTAACAGTAGGTCTATAATTCAACAATTACTGTTATCACAAAATTAAATTGCAAAATTTGAACGAATTAATTCATTTCGAGAGTGCGGCAGTTTACCGCTTTAGTATAGAAAGTTGTGCTAAAAAATAATCGTTTCCATTTAAAGAGATACTCGCTTAAAGTAAATAAACAATTCTTTAATGAGATAAGTACAGGAAATTACAAAGTATTTTACCTAATTTTTAGTCCGTCGTGTGACTTTGTTGTGTTGTCCTATTTACGAAGCGTTTCGAGGCCTTAATCTTATTTTCAAGTATATATATTAATCACTCTTCAGGTCGTCATATATTCACAAAAACAAAAATGCATTAATTACAACAAGTACACAACACATAATTTAAAGCGCTAAACGGATTGAGTTGGAGTACACCATCGTGTCGCCCTATGATAAGCCGATAGTTTAAAGGAGTTTATCGTAGACGACGCGGTGGTGTACACCAACCAATTCATTCTGTTAAGCGCTTTAAATTATGTGTTGTGTACTTTTAATTAATGTGTTTGTGTTTTTGTGAATATATGACGACCTGAAGAGTGATAATGTATAGGCCTACTTAAAAATTAAATTACGGCCTCAAAACGCGTCGTAAGTAGGACAAGCACACGACGGACAAAAAATCAGGTGAAATACTTATAGAAATTTCTTATATTTATCTCATTATATGAAGTGACTTGGATAAGAATATCATGAAACTAAAATTATGCTTTCCATTAATGATACGTCCCCCACCTAATCAATGCCTACCTTAATAGGAGGGCGGAGGTTAGTGACAACATATAAATAACATTTGAAATTTAAACAAAAATTCTTGCAAATTAGGCCTAAATCAGTTTTAATTGCTGTCCTTCTAATTTGAACAATACAACGCCAAAATAAAATTATTATTAAAAAAGAAATACCAAAGACGACTCTATTTGAACTGGTGTCTAAGTTTTATTTTTATTGGGATTTCATAACTCCTTAATTTTCCATCTTTTTGTGAATATTTGTGTATGGAAGAATAATTTGTTTAATTCCCTTAAATCTCAATCCCGATACATGAGCTATGTTAACAATATAACCCTTGTAAAATATCTTGATAATAACACTTATAAATTACTGTACTTTTATGTTGTTGAAGTTTCGAAGTAAACATGAAATCTCGTTTGTAAAATTATTTCCCATCGTAATTTGTAAACAGTTCGTTGAAATCATCTGTTTACAATTATTATACAGTTCCGATGTTACATGTGATGTTACAATGGAATGTGACATACTTAGTTGTACATCATGCTATATACAGGATGAATCTGAACTATGCGGCAATGTCTCAGTAGCTCATTCTGTAGTTAAAAATAAGAAACAAGTTCATATAAACATAGGCACGAAAACGTTTCGTTTTCCAGATATCCGCCATTTTTTTACAAAATAATTCATATCTAGAGAACGGTTTGTCTGATTGAGTTCAAACTTGGCATGAAGTTAACCTAACAATACTCTATCTCAAGAAACATAATCAATGATATCCAATCATGCGTTTCAAAATTCAAAAACCGTACATTTTAACAAAAAATGTCAAGACACCTTTTTTGTAGCCCTTTTTGATTCCCTATCGGATGGTGTAACTGTAAAAACAACCGGATGAAGGATAATAGCTAAGTTAAAGATAATGACAGCAAATGTACATACAATATTGCTGTGTTTACTGTGTTGGTATAAAATGCTGGTTTAACAAACCAATTATTACACATAACTTAAATATTAGCCTTCATCCGATTGTTTTCACAATTACACCGTCCGATAGAGAATCAAAAGGGCTACAAAAAAGGTGTCTTGTCATTTTTTTTTAATTTACGGTTTTTTAATAATTTAAGATTGAAATTTTCAAACAGCATGATTGGATAGAATCCAACATTTCTGAAATATTTCACTATGAATTTGGGGGGAGCATCACGTTTTCATACCTCATACAACAAATATTTTGTAACACTGCGGTGTAAGGGATCGTTATTTTATAATGTTAGTTACATTTTTTATGAATTTTAAGTTATTCCTATAAACATTGCTTAAGCCCAATCCTGTAGATAAAATTGTAAAAGAAACCAGTGGCGTTGGATGTACTCATAGTACTTTTGCTCTTTAGCGTACATGAAAACTGCAGATCCAAACTGTAATCAGAATGTGATAGAAATATTGTTTTCCCTTTAAACACAGTATACGGTAATTCTTTGTTTGGGAGCCAGCCAGTGTATAGTTTAATCCAGCCACGGTTATCGTTATTACTTAGGTTACGTATGCCTATTTATTAATTGATATAATTTTGATAAAACTGTACGAAACTCTTTGCGCGCGAGTCAAATAATTCTTCAAATACTGACCTTATTTTGAACAATTTTAGGAAAAAAATAAGTAAAAGCTGTAAAATAATTAGCAACGTAATGGAAAAAGCTGCACCCGTATCGCATTCAACAGTGGGTATCCGCTAGATTTTAATTTCGGTAAATTCTATTTTACAACTTTTAAAATAATGAGACATCACGAGTTCAATCCATAAAATCTTCTTTACCTTCTCGCCCCACTATTAACGTACGTTACCATTACACGCACAATATTCTCCTCCTTGTCTTGGGCAAAACAGGTGAAACACAATAAACCCAGATGTAATACACGGAACAATAAATGTGACACGTTGAGCTTAGCTGACTCAACATCGCATCTTTCCGTGGCAGCTGTTCCGTAATAAACAACCCTTTAAAAACGGTTCAGTTTAAAATTGAATCGAAAGTGCGACAAGTGTGACAAAGGGGTTGTACGAGGGGGTACACGTCACACGTCACTTCCGCTATGCTTGTCAACTTCATTTCATCCGCTTTGATTCCATCTTTATTGAAGGGATTTCAATGGTTTTGTTTTGATAATTTACAAATTAACTGTAATATGAACTGGCTGATCCGTACTGGGGGACTGATGGCTAACACATGCTATACTGATATAAAAGAGGTATAAGATTTACGTTATACAAGCTTATTGTAGTTTTTCATGACTTGGTTGTTAAGTTCGTTACTTATAAACAGTACACAAATATTTCACAAACTTTTATGCAAGGTTTTATACCACTACTTTGGACCCAACATTTTTTTTTAAATATAAGTGTGATTTGTTTGATTAGGTAATCGTACTCAAAAGGCAAATTGAGAGAACGGTAGGTTTTAAATAAATATAAATAAACTTAGTTGAAGCATTACTTAATTTTAAAGCCTTTTAGATGTAAATATCAAGATAGCGATGTAAATATACAGAATATATTTTTAAAACTTTTAATTACTACCACTTTACGATTTTATTTCATAAACCAAAATTTTACTAAAAGCTGATTTGGACACATTTTACAAGATTCTAATATTTATTATTATTTCATTTCCAAAATACTATTTTACGAGTCATAAATAATAAAACTGTTGTTTTAATTATTGAAACTGTTAAATTAAAATCAGCAGAGTCTAGTTTACGACAGGAATATATAACATCCCTATTTTCGGTGCATCCACAACACTTATTGTTCGCATTTTAAATTTTCTTGTCACTTTAATATAAGTAGCATGTTGCAGGCGCAAAGATGCTCGCAATTCACCAGATGTTACCACCCCATCTTTGTCTTCCCCCTTACCCCTATAACGCATGACTTTAATGTTGCCATTTTCGTTCTTACCTTCTATTTCACCCTTGTTTTTTATATTTGTGTGCGTTTCTTGTAGAACAATCTGTTCTTCATAAGGTTTAATAAAGTGAGATAACTTATTATTTTATTTTAGAATTGTTTTGTGTATAAATAACAGTTTGACAGTCAAAATACTCTTCACTTTACTTCAACGTTGACTTTAGTTTGTATTCCGTCTACAATAAGACTTTAATTTTTAAATCAACAGAATGTGAATCAATACAATAAAACCAAAATCAAAGAAACAACCAAACATCCTATAGAAGTAGGCTACGTACCTTCCAGTAGTTGCCTCAAAATTATAAAGGAAAAATAATGAAACATTTAAACAAACTGAGATTATTATTTCAGACATTATAATTCGTAATAGTGGAGAACTAATCCGTGAAAATTCGCAACAGAATAAAAAGCACAGAAAAATAAAAAAAACTATTTTTTTTAATTGTTTCATATATCTGACACATGTATCATATACTGACACTTAAAACATAAGAAAGGTCACCAAAAAAATAATTAAAAATATATCAATATAGATTTTAGCATAATTTGCACTATCATACAGTTAATACAATTTTGCAAAAAATGATTTTGGAACTTTTAATAGATCTTTGACCTTTTAATGATAGTACGTGTTAGAATAGGTTAAACACTTTTTTAATATTTAATATCACAACAAATTATCATATTTTTGATAATGATTTTAGCCAAATAAGCATCTTTTAGAATGCCATAAGAATATTAAATAATATCACTATAGTTGTATTTTTTTAAACCATGTATTATGTAATTTTTCGGAATTTTGGTATACCCTGTAGGCGTGCCCTTGGCGAGACGAAGTACCAATCTTCCTAGCTCATGGACTTCAAGATTGTCCGTTTTCTGAGAAAAATTTAACTTAGAATGTCACGTGCTTTGTCATAGCATTTAACAACAAACTGTTGGGGTCATTGGGGTCTAGCAAGCGTGATGTAAATTAAGATCGTCATGTCGTACTTTAAGTGTTTGTAACATTACAATTTCTTTTTTTTTAATTTATTGCTCGTTACGTCTATGTATTTTCTCAAATCATACTTACAAGTTGAAAAAAAATTATAAACATCTGATTGATTTATTATTGCTTTACCTGCCTTGCCGTGAAAAAGCCAGCACAAAAACTTATGCCTTAGGGGTTATGTTTGTTTTGTGTAATATCGATAAATATCGGCACTGGATTTAAATAAATGTGTAACAAGAACATAGGCGGCTCTAGATTAAATTTTCTGGGGGGCTAATCGATATTAGCCGAATTTTCTGCGGGAAATTATTCTCACGTACAATTCTGCGTACCACGTACAACTCCCTAGGTGTTTGAGAACGTAATGAATACCATTATTATTACATTTACAAATTTATTTTCACAAATAAGTGCAAAAAATGGAAGAGGAAAAATTACATACTACATGCATAGGCCTATGCAATATTATACACTACATTATAAAAAAAAAAAAAAAAAAAAATACTAAAATTACAATAAAATTGTAAGTCATTCCTAAAATTGAAAGGTATGCAAAAGTCTTAAGTGTAATCTTTTTGGTTTTAGAGCAAATCTTTCGACAACATCCTGACTACTTATGTTTTCTTTCAACAGTCCTTTTCTATATAGAGAAGTGCGAGGTTTGTAAACCTATCCTGGGTCATTGAGGTCCTCAGTCAGTTTTAAAATCTCCTCATTGCTGAGCTAATGGGAATGGTTCTCAAGGCTTTAAATAAATTTGTAAATGTTTCTTGTTTAAGTATTCTTTTAATATTTTCAAATTTTACTTTCTTGTTTTTCTCAAAATATGAAGTTGATTTTGTACAGTTAATAGTAGGCCTACAGTGTTTAGTAATATATGTTTCGCCTTTGAGTGAAAAGGTTTTTATTTTTCCAACATTTAAAAATTAATTTTTGATTGTTCAAAATCTAAATCAAACAAACCATCAACAGCATTAGATTGTTCTAGTGATTGTTCATTAAACCGATCAACTAGCCTCTCAGTGACAACATCCAGGACTCAGTAAACGTTGGATTTCCAATAGTTTTTATCACTTTGGGTCATGTTATATGAGTGCTTATTAGCGCCGCGTTGATAACGCTGAAAACCGGGCGTTAAATTCCCAAGTTATACGGGACGTTGAAAACGCGACGTTGGTAACGCGTCGACAAAGCGGGCCCCGTGTTACCGCGTTTTTGAGGCGTTGTCAAGTCGGGTCACTCACTTCCAAGATGGACACCATCCAGTAAGGCTGTCTAGGTGTATTAAAAATAGTAGAAACTTATGAGGAATTGTGTAGGAGAAAGGGTAGACGATGGGGCATTGTTTCACCAACCTCATTCCAGCATTTCAATTGTTTATTGCTATTGTCTAATCCTTTGACTTAACCTCATATAGAGGTGGTTGCTGTTCGATAGCGTAAATAACTTTTTCCGTGTCAGACATTTTGTCACTTTGCAGTACACAATAACCACTTCAGCGCTCCGCATAACTTGGTTCGGCGTTGATAGCGCCGCGTTGTTATCGCGTCTGTCCGCGTTGGCAACGCTTAACACCCGTTTAACGTGGATTTGCCAGCGTTGATAGAGCTCGTATAACATGGACCACGGTAGTTCCATTTACCCAATAAACCGACGATAACAGGGCGCTAACAGCGCTCGTATAACATGGCCCTTTGACTTTCTTGCTCTGTTTCTAGGCTGTGAGAATTTCAAATTGTACGTTGTTAAGAAAATTTGGGGGGCCAATCCCCCCATTGGGGTCATCCCTCTCCATTGACCGCTTATGATTATAAGACAGTAAGTACAGGAAAACCAATAATTTGTCGTTTTAAAGGTTTTTATGCCTCAGAAACCCTTAATTGCTTAATGTTCATCTGAAGTTACCTCGCTGATAAAGCGAGTTCACAATAAAGAGAGGATACACATTCCTCTATACAGAACTAAAGTGAAATGGAAAACAATATGAGTTTCACGATTTATGTAGTCTTTTTCAAATATGACTTCGTTTTGTGTTTCACTTTATGTCCGTAAGACTAAAGAAGGACGGGAAGTTTCGTAACACACATCAGTAGAAATTATGATAGCACAAATCTGCCTTCACAAATGACCGGTTTTCCAAACACAGCAACTGAATAAACCTGTGCAGGAAAACGCATATGCGGTATATTGAAAGGTGCGCAGAATACTGAACTGAAAACACTGTTGCAGCTAATTTAGAGGAGAATATTACACGCCGGCTAACAAAATAAGCGCGCTACTGAATGTAATGGCAACTAATACTATACAATAGAGAAGAGTGGTCCAACCATGTCGAATGTTAATGAGTGTATGTACAACATGTACAGTACAGAAGTAATTGACGTTTTTATCGCTATAGCTACCGTGCTACACCCTACCGGCGGATATTTATATCAATTGGGCCGATTTGTTGTTAATTCGACTTTACTGCTTAGCCCTGTTAGATCCTAGTTTATGTTTAATACAATTGACCACCTGTTTGTCGACTATTTATGACGGAATGGAACTGTAATTTCAGTGATTGCGTTTGGTAACACGCCATGTTCGCTAAGATTTTCAAACGAGCTGACCAACAACTTAACCTTACCATCGTGTATACTTGATTCGACGACTGTTAGGAACAACACGGTTACATGTGATTGTAGATTTTATACAAATTAAGATTTGTCTGTTTAGTTATTTAACCGTGGGCAAATACTTCTAAGAGCCATAATCTAATTATAAAAATACAACTGAATATCAAGATTTTGAGGATTGAATCGCAATTCGTACAAATTAAAAATGAGCTATTAAATATTGTGCATATATTATATTTGGAACTATTTAGATGTACAAAGCAAGTACCATTTACTTTTTTTTAGTAGAATGAATAATTGTGTAAGTCTGTTTAGCTTAAATTATTTTACAAAATCGAATCGTTAAATAATATAATCGATTAAAACTTCGTAATTTAAATTTGTGCAGTTTCTAAAAGGAAAATATTAGAAATTAACTCGAAAACACTAATCTAAAATTTGTTTACATGAAATTTACCAAAATTATTTAAAATTAGCAACAGGTTGAGCCTAACCAAAGATAAAAAATAAAAAAACATATTATCCTTTTATCCAAGGATAATACTAATAAAAGCATCCATACATGGATAATAAATAAATATATTTATGGATACACATAGTCTATTTATCTCTGTGGCGTAACCGAGGCGAGTAGGTACTACGGTTGCGCAACTAAGTTCAGTACACAGTGAAGGTTCGTTCTAAATGAGTTTTCAGTGACAATAGATTTGCTCACATTTAATTGTCAATGTCACAGTAACATGTTCGATATTAAAAACGTACAATAAATTTCACGCAAATAGAAACACTTTAACATAATTTGCATATTGTAATCGATTGTTATATAATGATGCATTGAATTAATTTAAGGGTGTAAAAATGGGGGAGAATGTGTACAGAAGGGTGAGTTTAAACAATTTTTAAAATGAAATCAAATTTTTTTTAAATGTACAGTATTGGCTTTGGAAGAAAACGCAAGCTCCGTAGCATTGTAACATTTACGAATTTTCCGTGGAATAAATGGATTTGTAGGTCTTATCAGGATATATTTTAAAAATTAGTTCATTTTATTGAAGGTTGTTGCAAGAATTAAGTACAAATTCAATTGATTTCTCCCAAAGAATTAGTATACAATTTATGTTTCAAGTCATAAACCGCTTTTATAGACTAACATAACGTTCTATTTTTGAACAAACTAAACAGATTAAATGAGGCATGCAAGTAATACTTGAACAGATGTGTTAAAACTAAAACAAGTTTTAAACGGAGATACTGTTTGTTCATCACCATAACTGTGTTCTGACACCAGACAATACTTCTTAAATTTCACTCACCTATATTGTATAGTTTAAAAGTGATTTAACTGTTGGTATAGGTATTAAATAAGTCGCGTGACGGACTAATAACTAATAACAAGAAACCCCCTTCTAAACCAGACCTTAAAAGGTTGATCTAGTCAGAATGTATGATCTATTAATGTTTTAATTGCTTATATGCCTAACTAATAATGTAGCTGTAATAACTGTGGTATTGTTCACAAACAGCGATATCAGTATTGAAATGTTTCTTCAGATACTTCAGAACCTAAACTAGTATACATTTTTGAAGGGAAAACTTCTTTAGAAGCGTTGGGCACGTTTACTGCATGGAGAAATATGATTGAACTCGCGTCACCGCCATCGCACGGAGACACGTTTTTTGGCTCCGTCGCATTTCCGCGATTATTTAAGGTTCCGTCGCACCTTCGCAAATATTTAAAGTTGCGCCACATCTCCGCAATTATTTAAGACACAGTCCCGTTCCCACAATTATTTAAGGCTCCGTCGCATCTCCGCAATTATTTAAGGTTCCGTCGCACCTCCGAAAGTATTTAAGGCTACGCCACATTTCCGCAGTTATTTAAGACACAGTCGCATCCCCGCATCTATTTAAGGCCCCATCGCACCTCCGCAATTATTTAAGGCTCTATCGGATCTCCACAATTATTTAAGGTTCCGTCGCATATCCACAATTATTTAATGCTCCAACGCATCTCCGCAAATATTGAAGGGTACGTCGCATATCCGCAATTATTTAAGACACAGTCGCATCCCCGCTTTTATTTAAGGACCCGACGCAACTCCGCAATTATTTAAGGCTCTATCTTATCTCCACAATTATTTAAGGCTCTGTCGCATCTCCGCAAATGTATAAGGCTCCGTCGCATCTCCGCAATTATTTAAGGCTCCATTACAATATTAATACATTGATTAAAAAAATACTTTCTTAATAACCCGAAAATAAAGTTAACTATATCAAGCTAAAACGTTTTCACTTCTGACGGCAGTCCCACGACTGCTTGTTTATTTTTTTATCATAAACGTACAGTTTGTAGAAATCCCAGAAAAATAAAACGATAAATAACTTGATGTAGACTGTCATTAAACATTTTCTTCCAGCCCTTGAAAGTTAATCCCTCCTTGGAAGTTATTATGGGTCGCTGACTAAACGGAAAAGCATTGCCAACTATTTAGTAGCCTATATCTCAATTTTGTTGTACAAAAAGTTACTGTGCAATTAATTGGTATTCGGTATATAAGCGACACAAGAACATTTTAAAACACACTTAGTAACAATGAAATAAATTATAAACATGTTTTCACTAATTATCATTAAACATTATTATTAAAAAGTCTCTCGGTTTTAAATACAATCTAGTGTTTGAGTTGGTACACTTAATAAAAACGTTATAATTAATAATAATGTAGGCCTACAGCTAATGGTAAAACAAAGCGATTACATTAAAAAATTAAACCTAACTCATCACATTAAAGTTTTAGCAAACAAAATCGTAAAAAAACACACAATAACATCGGCTAAACGTATAATAGATACAGAACGGTAGGGATAACCTTGGAGCAAGAGAAGTCGATAAAGTTTAAATTACTCTCTATACAATTAACAGATTCCTAACTTAAGCCCGCAGAGAGTAATATCTAACCCCCAAATTAAATTAAATACACCGACCTAAAGTTCTCCCTGAGGAAACTGTCGATTGTTATTGCGGAATAGACAATAAAAGCGACTACAGCTTGAAGCACAAGGAATTTAAAGTTTCGTAGGTACCATTTTATTTATTCGCCCTATTAGTGGTCAATATCGGGTGCGTATTTAAAACTGCAAAATGCAAAAAAAAAAGATATTGTAGGATAATCGAAGAAGTATGGTGTGTACTATACATGTTATTATAAACTGCATTTTGCCCCTGTATTCCGAAACCAGAGATGGAATTATAAAAACACATAATTTAAATATAAGATACATTTTTTTTATAGTTTTAAATTCAATATTGAAGAATAGTGTCGCATGACGACCTGTGTTAATAGGTTTATTGAACAACCATAAATAAATAACTTTTAAATAGGACTACAGACAAAAGTTGCGAACAAAAGTCTATTAAAACAATAAATTTGGGACTTTTAAAGGTTTTCGTAAACAGTGATACACAAACGTTATAGAATCAAATTGCATTTTTGGAATACTAGAGTATATTGTGGTGACAAGATATATACAAATTTTTTGACATATCTAAACTTTTATGATTTTTGGGGGGCTTCGGAGGGTAAGGGTGGTTTACAATTTAAAATATAACCACAATAGTTCTATTGCGCCATTCTGTTTCGCTTAAATAAGCTTTTCAATGGTGTATTACATGACCTACCTTTATATTTGGAATTATTAACCCCCTACCCCACTCAAGCCCCAAAAATCATAGAGGTTCAGATATGTAACAACATTTGACCTATTAGGCAACCCAAGATATATAAAAAGTTTTGTTAACTTATTTTCAGTAACAAAAATAATAAAGTGGTTAAAGGGACTTAATAAACACTCTGTATATACTATTTATGTGTGTTAAAATGTTATATTAATCTAGTAGTAAAATAATCGGTCTTATTTTTTTCGGCAATTTGCGTCAACAAAATTTACTATATTCTCAGAGAGCTAACGGATTTAAAAGTGATTTATATTAATGAAATTCCACCAATCGATAGGTGAGTAAAATTGCTAGCCGAAAATTCGATTGAAATTTATTGAAGTTTTAATATATAGATAAACTACATGGTGTGAGGATCAATCCTTAATTATTCATAATTCCCATAATTAAGCGTTTGCTTCAAAAGTTTGTTTTTAAAGTCCATGTGCTCAGTTTGAGTCAAATGTTGTTTTGCATACGTAAGTATTGCAGTACTTTGAACTTATGCGTACACCTGATCTAATGGATAAAACAGATTCAACGAAATATGGTGACCGAAAATCACCAAAAACCAACAAAAAACGTTATAAAATAATAACTCCTTTTTCGAACTAATGAAAAAGTCAACAGTTTAATGTCGTTATTCGTGTAATTAAAGGAGATACCGGTAAAATAATATAGGTATAGTAGTAGTTGTAAAAATACAAATGATAATATATTAGAAATTGAAAAACTTACCCCGTTCTGTACAACACCATCCAGCACATGCAAAAAGAGGAAACAAAATAATTAGTTAAACATATATAACATTATTATAGTAAACAGTTGTCCTGATGTCATCCTCCAACAAGTTGAAGCTGATACTCGTCTAGTTGGACACATTTGTATTAAGGATGGTCTATTTCCCATGATTAGGCTTATCAACTCCTACAAAAGCGAGTGTACGTACGTGAGTAACAATATAATATAACAGCTGATTTCACATATCATCTGTAACACAAGCGTAGATTATACGGGGTGAGCCAAAAAAACAACACATTTTTTTAAATGAAATAACTCAATAACAAAACATAGTTTAATGTTACAAACCAAACTAAAATATTTGCATGATTTTGCCATTTCTACTTATGATAAATAATGGCCTCAAGTAGAAACACATCCACATCCACATCCTTCCACATCCACACAGGCCTCCCACCTCTTCTGCATACTCGCTGTAACCTTCCGCAACAATGACTGAGGAATTGCAGCGATCTTGTTCCTTATGCAAAGCTTTAGTTCAGCAATATTCTGGGGCTTAGAAACGAAGACTTTTACTCTTTAGATGGCCCCATAGCCAACAGTCTGGGGATCGCGCAGATCATGGAACATCACCAAACCGGGAAATTAAATGTCAAGGAAACAGTTGACGAAAAACTGGCATTACTCATTAATGTGAGGCACCATCCTGTTGGAGCCAAATAGAGTTTGTGTCGATTCCTAACTGACGTAACTGTGGCATCAGAAAATTTCCGAGCATGGCCACATAGCGTTCTGAGTTAACAGTGAAGGCATTCCCATATCGTTCTCAAATAAATATGGGTCAATGACCCCAAACCACGCCCCTCCACACCAAACAGTCACTTTTTGTGGATGAAGTGATCGTTCATAAAGTTCTCTTAGATTCTTGGCAGACCAAAATCGAAAATTCTGTTTATTAACTTTTCGCGTTAGTTCAAAATGAGCTTCATCCGACATGACCAGTACTAGAAGAAGATTCGCTTCATTCACAAGCTGCAAGCAATAGTCTATGGCACATGGTAAGTTTTCTGAGTCATCACTATTTTATTGGCACCATGACGACCGACGTTTAAGTAAGCACGAAACCGACGTTGTGTAGAAATCACAAATTCATTACTTTTTAAAAATGACAAAAGCACGATGATGCGCTAACCACCGATGATCCATGTTAACTAACCCCAAAATGGCATTAACTAAACAGTTAGTTGCCTCAACAATGAACTCTCCAACAGTCATAACAGCTGAGAAATTATAATAGAAAAATAGGTCGGTTTTTATGGCTCACCCTTTACTTTGGGGGTTATGTTTACAACTTCAATCAATAATATAATGTCTTGTGAAGTTAATTTTTTAAATAAAAAGTTAGAGAACTAATGTAAACTATAATACCTTATAAGATTTGCTTTGAGGTTATAACTGAATATAAATACAACCTTTTATCGTTTTCATTTATACAAATTTAAATAAGTTATAGCCTACCTATTCGTTTAGCTTTGGAAACATTCCTACATCTTCGTATGGCATATCAAAATTTATTCTAATATTCATTTCTTCATTAAGATATTAATAACTTCTAAATCATTTGATAAAACTTAAAAATGAAATAAAAAGCAATTAAAACATGACGTTTTAATCTTTACTTTATTTTGATGTATAAAAATGTATATAAAT
>JAGFPH010000622.1:361763-373677 GCA_018207615.1 Philaenus spumarius | reverse complement strand
AGTCAATAATTCGAGGGCGCAAGGTAGAGGTGCAAACTCGCAAAGCGACTGTTTCCGCTCCGGGAGGAACGAAGAAGCACGTGAGACTGGGCTAGCAAGGCCGTAGCCTGGAAAACTTTTCGGGGGAGGGGGGGTTCAGGACAGGACCGGGGATTTGAATTTAAACCCTTTTAACACGTTCACTGCTAAGGACGCACATGTGAGCACTATGAAAAACGGACGACGCCCGGCCATTGCACGCCAACACGTATTGTTAGTGTTTTCAATACACAATTCATTGCGTGCTTCGCACGCCACGCCAACCCCCGTATTGGTAGTATTTTCAATGCGCAAAGCATTGCGTGTTTCGCACGCCAACCCTCTTATTGAGTATATTTTCAACACACAATGCATTGCGTGCTTCGCACGCCAACCCTCGTTTTGGGAGTACTTTCATACACAATTCATTGCGTGCATCGCACGCCAACCCCTGTATTTTGAGAATTTCCAATACACAGAACATTGCGTATTTTTGTTGAACCTTTATAGTTTTCTTATTTAATAGATAGGCCTAAACCAAGCTCACAAGAGGGCTGTAACCTACTGCATCCATGTGTATTGTTCCTTGCAGTTTAAGGGTCTGCTCCAGTAAACGAGAAATCCACCGGAACGCAAACGCCTCTCACTATTTCCCTATCTAAACAGTGCAATTTCTTGCGCTGACATTGCCTCATTTCAAACCATTTTATAAGTCTATCTTTTGTAATTGAGTGTTGAAAAAAAAAACTGAATATTCTTTATAAAATTCCGGATCCGGCTTGCAAATTATTTTTCGTTATTAATTTTTTATTGTGTTAGGAAACAAATTCAAACTTTGTACTTACAAAATGTCAAAATCAAAAGCATTTTAAAAAAATGTAAATTGCAAGACGGATGCGTATTGTGACTGTGCTTAAAATGAGATCTTGCAAACAATTTTATGATAAAAAATAAACGAAATAAATGGTTTGAAATTTAACATTGATCTTATGGGATAAAAATCCAAGATGGCTGCCACTACAGCAGACCCTTAATCAAACAAATCTAAATATCAGTATGCATGCAATGCTCAATGAATTATGATGTAAAATATGTTACTGGATTCTCTGTTGTGTTGTCTATTTTATAATTTAATTTGCACTTTTTAAACCTAGTATTAATTTTTACTACTATATTTCGGGGATTTCGAGGGGGGGGGGTTTGCCCCCTAACCCCCCTGGCTACGGACTTGTGGGCTAGAGGCTGGTATGCAAACAAATTCTAATATAATTGGTTGATCTTCAGCACTTTTGTGAGTTAGACCAATTTCCTAAATAGTTAGTTGAAAGCCTAAAACATGTAAACTTCATTTTGGAAATTCGCTCAACTCACGTCAGCGGTTCAGCTGCGTGATCGAATTATTTATGTTATGTTATTACAAATGTAAGGGATTAATTGCATACGAAAATTCTATTAAGGTACTTTATAAGAAACAAACCTATTAAAATTATTATGAATGTTTAGATAAACGATGAATTACACGTGATAGTTTCAGTGCATTTTGTTTGTTTTGATTTAACGCACACACTTCACCGCGAAGAAGTAATAAACATTGTGAAAACGTAAATTTAGGACACAAAGCGTGCGTAGCTTGTAACACGCACAAAGCGAAATAAAACAAGGGAATAAAGCTGTTAGGTAATTCAAAGTAAGTTAAAATTTAAAGGCAGCAATAGTCTAACGAGCGGCCCTGCCACTAATTGGTCTGTATAGATGTTCCCTGATAGGAAGTCGCTGGTATAATTGAGACGGTATGCCGTGTGAAGGTTGGTTGTTAAATCTACTATCGGCAGTTCTCACGGAATGGATTGAAATTCAAATATAACAATTGCAGTTATTTTATAAGGATAAATATTATCTAGTTTGAACTAAGGATGACGTTTCATGAGTATTTGTTTGTTATGTAAATATATCCTACTGTCCTAGCGTTAAGCTAAAGTAATAATAGCTGTAGACACCACGCTGTATTTAGTAGATATACAATATGTAGGCTACTTATGCAATGTAATAAGGAAGATAAGTCATGCAACTATGTCAATAAAAGGAGTTAAGAACTTGAATTTGTAATCATCGCACAAATTACAGCTATACTAGGTTCAAGCCTAGTTACAGGCACTACACAGCACACTCTGTCTCCTCGTCTTCATTAGTCTAACTGACATACAATAAAAAAGCTAAGGTCTTATTTTGCACACAAACTGTATAAAGAAAAATGTAAAATAAACTGGCATAAAACTCACCACAGTAAAACAACACTCAAATAGATGGTTTGTTGTTTACGATCTATATTTATTATTCTACATAGTACATAACATAACCCAGAAGGCATACAGTTACCTCTTACAAGTTATCTTATATATATGCGTATACAGAACCGATTTTGATGATTGTATGTAGAACCGTACGAACACTAAAGGCGGAAACATAAAAACATCTTAATGCTTCAATTTGCTTATTTGGTAAAACAAGTTAATTCTATATTTGTCTATACTAATATTATAAAGAGGTAAAATTTGTATGTAGATGTTAATCTCTGGAACTACTGAACCAATTGGAACATTTTTTTAAAATAAAAGGCTACACTATCCCTGAGTAACGTAGGCTAGAATTTAGATATTTGTAAATTTAGTCGGAAAAAAATCACAGGATGAAGTTGAGCGTTAAACCTATAGTGACTAACAGCTGTAATACTAATAAATAAGCAACATTATGAAAAACTAAAAAACGACAATTGATAGATGAAACTTATATCCTTTAAAACGTTCTGTACCAAAGATGTGCACAAAAACATAAATTATGTGTGTATGTTGCCGTTAATGCAGGTAAAATAAATTAAACATACTTTTAGGTTAGGCCTAGACTGATGAACCAACTCATATTAATTTCTTGAATGTATTTACATTCATTACCATAGCAACCAATTGAATAAAATAAGAGATAAAACAGTTGATTCGAATGTCCAGCTGAGAACAAATTAATATTTTAAGTTAGGCCTAGATTGAACCAACTTATGTCTCAACACACACAAACCAATAAAAGCTTGCGTTAAGGAATTTAAAAATAAGAAACCACTATGTTACATCCAAATTAAAAATAAATAAGACATATTAGAATTTAATATTAGGCCTATTTATTGATAATATACTACGGTAATTGATAGTGAGCAACCAATACTAAACGTTGATTTCAAAATATGAAACAAATATTTGTATTTCTAACTTTTTGGTTAGGGTTTTGTTCAAGTGTAGACCTGAACCTTACTGGTTATTCTATACTTCATTATAACTGCTGTTATAAAATATACGAAATAATTACATTTGGAAATTTAACATTATTTTCCATCTTAGTTTTGAGGTTATTATTAATCCTACACCTTTATTATAAATATAAATAACATATGTTTTTAGAAGGTTCCATCAATGAATACTTAAATGTTTAAGTACTTACATTTAAGTATTCATTGGTTCCATCGCTTGGGTCTCCCCTAGTAGTAATATAAAATTAAAGCAAGGGCTATGATTGTAGTTAACCTTTCTTATTTCAAACGTAGCTTTCTTCTGGTATGTTATTAACAAAATTGCTGTACACCTGTTTCACCAAATAAATCACTATTCAAAATTTGTCTATGTAGTTATTATAATAAACCGTTATAATAACATTTTGAAATTATTTTATTCTGAAAAAAAGAAGAAGAAAAACACGAAATACAAATAAATACACTGGTAGAGAGTCTTGAAGAATAGCTTTAAAACACAAACAGACTAAGAAGCGAAGAGCCCAAACTAAGCTTCGAGGATATCCAGATAGAAAAGTGCATTTGAGTGTTCCCAGTGCGCTTGAGCGAGCGGTTCCAAATCCCAGCATGCTTATTGGCTTAATTGTTTCCAATAAAAGCTTTTAAACATTATTGTTAAGCTTAAATCCAATCTACGGAAAGTATCAGCTGTTTTTGGCGATACATTTTATTGCTATTGAAAGTGGAAGTTGTCATATTATTACTGCATTGTAGCAAAATGAAGAATAAAACATAATTTTTGCATTAAGTAAAATAATATGGAATTGTAAATAAATCTTTAAAGTATAAAAAATATTATTTGTTTTGGAAACACTCCTTCTTGAATATTAATTAATGAATATACAAGAAAATATATAGGCCTATATATATAATAATTAATTTTAATAGTCAACTTATAAGGTAACATTTTTAAAAAATCACAAGTAATCCCTCACTAAAATTTATTCTAACCTTTTTTTAAAAAAAGAAAAACGTACAAAGTTAAGTGCATTAATAATTAAACGATAAACAGTTGTAAAAAACTGGATGAATAAGTGTTCGAATAAAAAACTAACATCATATAGGCTATATAATAACCACGGAATATACGGACAATAATATTAGTTGATCTTTTTCAAACAAAGAATCCTCAATAAGCTATTGCTAGGGTTATTAGGGTTACGCGCATTAAAATGAAGACTGAACTCTTATAGGATAGGACCAGTCGTTTGTCTGCCTGTTCGTCAAAGTCGATATTCTCCGGAACGAATAAAGGTATCACAATGCAATTTTACCTAGTTATAAAGCTTGCTAAACCACAGTTGGGTATCATGATATCTTTTAGAGTGCTTTATTTAATATTTAAGGATATCAAAAGTATTTATTTAAGAATTTTGAACCATCGAGGTTTCAATATATTCTCTAAAATGTGGCTACCAAACCCTCTATTTCGAAAGTAACGCAGCTTAAATTTGGAAGAAAAACAGTATGTGTTCTCAAATACATTACAGGAATATTAAAGTGAATTACAATTTTGTGAATAAGTTATCAAAAATATACCCCTCCTCTACTTAGGCCTATGTAAATATTGCACCCAAAATTTGAAGAAAAAAAAACAGTGATGTTAATGGTAATTTTTAGAAAAACTATAGCACAACCGGACCTTTCTGAAAAGTGATGGCAAATATGTTTTCACTTAGTCGGTGTACAACAATATAGGCTACTCTTATTTCCTTTCATTAGTCCCCATCAACTATTTCTAACTAGGGGAGACCCCTGCGTGCTCCGTACGCCCACATATATTTTATTTTTATAAAGGTGTAGGATTAATAATAACCTCAAAGCTAAGATGGCAAATAATGTTAAATTTACAAATCAAATTATACAATATATTATAAAATATCAGCAGTTATAAGAAAGGTTAAAAGAAACAGCCAGGCTCAGGTCTACACTTGAAGAAAACTCTAACCTATAAAAAGGTAGAAATACAAATAATTGTTTAAAACTTTGAAATCAGCTGTTAATGGAAATATTAGAGCAAACAGCTGATTACTGTAATTATTATTTATAATGGCGATCACATTGTCGTAAAATATTTAGCATAGTGTGTGTTGTTTTTACGTCTAACAGATGGCGTTGTTTACAAAAACCTAACCAAAAAGTTAGATATACGAAAAATTGTTTCAAAGTTTGAAATCAGCTGTTAATGGGAATATTAGAGCAAACGGCTGATTATTGTACCAACAATAAACATATTCATTTATTATTCGTATAGCGCTCTTATTGCTGTAAAATATTTAGTCTAATTTATGTTGTTTTTAAATCCAACAGATGGCGCTGTTTCAAAAAAAGTATATAAAAACATGCGTGTATTCGAATGCAACGTTGTGTCAAAATGTCAAAGCAATTGGTGAAAAACTATCGGAGATTTAACATTTTGAACAAACGAACCTTTACATTTTTATTTATATAGATATAGATAATAGATTAAATCAATCCATGGTTGTATTGATTATATGACGTGTTGATGTATTGTCATTTAGGCTCGGCAGGAGTGTAAAAATA
The DNA here is from genome assembly GCA_018207615.1 of Philaenus spumarius. Classification (NCBI taxonomy): domain Eukaryota; kingdom Metazoa; phylum Arthropoda; class Insecta; order Hemiptera; family Aphrophoridae; genus Philaenus; species Philaenus spumarius. The sequence continues at coordinate 367,781 of JAGFPH010000622.1, read as the reverse complement.
TTTCTGAGTTGACCGCAGCTCTCCAAGTGGCAGAGCTGTACACTACTAACATTGAGTTTGCTAGTTTTTCATTCTTCCGCTAGCAAATAAAGGTCAGCTTCATAAATGCGGAAAATAAGGGTTACAGGCGTAAACTAGACTGTAAACTGCATGCCATGATGAAATGTGCTTGCGTGACAATGTATGATAGCATGTGTTATTAAACACAGTTTTCTCGCACATATTGAACATTAACGGATAGCCTATACAGTATTATTTTTCTAGTATTGCTCCGCGAGCAACAAGTTGATGGGATAACCACAAGAGTGCAGGCTAAACACACGAGTAGGAACCCAAATTCGGCGCGTACATGCTTCCACAATAACGTGGAATTTTCTTCATAAATTATAAAACATGATTTTAAATTACTTTTATTTGAAAGGTAATTTAACTTCGAATGTGGTGATCTTTTTACATATTTGATATTTGCATTATTGAATACAAAAAAATAATCTTTAAAACTAAAAGTTATCCACATTTGGACTGTCCTAACATTTAAAATTACACATTCGGCATAATTACCTAATCGTTACTACTCCAGTAATCTTATTATTTAACATTGCTCTTATGGGAGTTGAAATTCAAGATGGTGGCTGGGTCTGCCGAGCCTTAATATTTTGAACAAACGAACATTAAAATTTGTATTTATGTAGATAATTGATTCAAGCAATCCAGGGTTGTAATGATTATATGACGTGCTAATGATTGTCAGTCATTAACAGGGACGGTTTTGGGGGGGGGGGGGGGGGGGCTAGCAGGGTGGTCGCCCAAGGCGCCAAATTTTGAGGGAACGATATTTCCAATAGATGCCACATATTTTTAAAGTTACTCTATTTCTACTATATTTGATTTTTCGAAAAGATTATTGAACACTAGTTTGTCAATTTGAAATTTACTTTAAAATGTATTAAATTAACTTTCTATAATTTTATTACTTTTCTAAACAATACTGTTCAATAGCACTTTTTACATGTTGATTTTTTTGAAATACACTAAAGTATACCACATTTACAGTTACGATCCTATTCGTACAGTCATGGGAAATACAGACATTTGTTGAATTCAATATGCAGAGTTCCCACGGTTTCGCTGTGCGTTGACCAACTGTCTAGGCCGGCAGGCTATGTATAGGTTGAATGCGTGAGATATTTTATCCGTTTGATCTAATTTTGTGATATAAGTAAAACTAAAATAAGTTGTCGATTGAAAACGAAATAGGTAAAGTCAGCTTGATTTGTCCAAAACAATCGAACTATTTGCTCAGGCCAAAGCTCGTAAAGTGAATTTCATGTCATATTTTAATACGCCCGAAAAACTCTTAGATTATAAAAGTTGAATGTCACAAGTTCGCGAGAAAAATTTGTAAAAAAATAAAGGAATATTATTATTAAATAATATTGTAATATTATTGCATGGCAGAATATTGATTATTTCCTACAACTATTATCATATACATCTTAAAAATCTCTTAACACAATTTTGAAACATTTTCTAAAATAATAGTAAAGGGTGCTTCCCCCTCCCCCCGGGCGTCATTTCTTTTAAAAACCGGCCCTGGTCATTAACATAAAATTTTGGTAAAATTCTTGTGACTCCTGGCTGTACGAGCTCTCGCACTCCTCCAATATATTATCTAATAAACGGTACCAGAAACTGGCATATACTTTCTCACAAACATATTTAAATTATTAAACAGATTCACAGTGACTTCATTATTGTAGGAAGGGTAGTAGAGGTGATTTTAAACTAGGAAATTAACTAATAAATATTATTATTATTAGCTAAACGAGAATTTTTAGAAAGATGAGGTTTTTTGCATATGGTAGGGTACATTAAAAAGGCTACAAATAAGCTAAATTTTATCAAAATCGTTAGAGCCGTTTTTTTATAAATACAATAATAACTGATTTTTGGGTTTTTTTGCCAAAATAGGGGTTGTTTTTCAAAACTTTTCAAAATCGTATTTCGTGCATTTATATAGGCCTACTTGACATGTCTGGTGCAAATTTGTTTGAAATCGATCGAATAGTTTTCGCTCTAGCTTTGTATACATACAGACGGCAGACAGACATTTTGTAAAACCCACTTTTTTTACTTTTATATCTACCATATAGCCTACGGAATAATATCTACCAAAACGGATATTTCCACAAAAATCTCAACATCGATTTTTTTGTGATCACTACACTTTCTCTATACTATAGTATAGTGAGAAAGTAAAAGTAAACTTCATAGTATCAATATTCTGAACTATAAAGTTATATATTTACCAGTGTTTACATTTGTTGTACTGTACAAGTATTATTTTCTCAAGAAAACACCGACACGTGTTAAAACCCCAAAATAACAAACTTTAATTTAATCCTAAATTGAGACTCGGTTACACAGATCTCAGGGAAATCCATTACTGAAATGTGTCCCGGCGGCAAATAGGATTACTGAGAGAGTATTGAAGCGACTAGCCTCAGCCGTCTTAGTATTCAGTTTACTATAACATCCACCAATCATAATTTATCTACAGAGTGTCTATGGTAGGTAATTCCGATTCGTTTCCACATTTTTTCAGTCAAATAATTTATTTCTGTATATAAATATATTTTTTCTTGGTAAAAAGACAAGTAAATTATGAATTAAAATATTTCGGTTGGGTAATCTTAATTTACAAACAAACATAAATATTTACTTTATACAGGTTATATTAATGAAATTGAGAGACTAGCACGTTAGTAACTATACATTCAAACCTGTAAATTGTTTTTGAAAGATAACAACAAGGCGGTTGCACAATGGTTACTCCCCCCTCCCCCCTACTTACTATTATTATGGTAAAATAAATCATATTATACTGAACAAAAAATAAAAGCGAAGAAAAAACATTTTCGCAGAAAAATATTTTGAAGGATAATCACTTACATTAAATCAGTTTATTGTAGGCCTACACGCAACAAAATCATTAATTATAATACAATATCTTTTTATTGGCATTGTAAATATCACTCTACATAGAATTTCTGATACAGATAAGTGAATAAGGAAAACCAATATAGGCTACAAACTACTAAATAAAGAATTTCAGTTATTCCCTGGTCAAGTTTTCGGATAACTAAGTCATGGTTGATGTTTTGGTTTTAAATAATGCAAATTTCATAAATGCTCCAAAAAGCAAACTGGCAAAATAATTTGGGACAGTTTTTAAATCTATCCGATTTCATTGGCAATAAATAAGTTGGCCTAAGGGTAGCCGCATGGTGAAGAGGTAGAGGTCGAGGTCGAGGTAGAGGTGGAGGTCAACGTAGAGGTATAGGTAGAGGGAGTCTCGCATAGTAAAGAGAGTTACCGCGCTGCTTTCCCAGTTTCACATGATTTGAAGGTCAGTCTTTAATTGTGTTGCAAGGAGAAAGGTTGTTAGGATAGTTAATTTTTTTACAATGTTAAGCGACAGTAGTGATGATAGTGATGACATGTCAACAGCGTGTAAATGGTGGCTAATTGGCTCTTTGAGTAATCGTGAGTTTAGTGCTCATCCCATAAATCAGTGCGACAAAATCTGGGAGAATATCGCCATCTTTTTTTGCAACTTAAGGAATACCCAGACAAATTTCAGGAATACATGAGGACGACTCCTGAAAAATTTTCATACATTTGCGACAAAGTATCACCAAAGTTGGAAAATTGTACAAAATACTGCAACCTTCATATCAACCCTATCGGCGCTGAAGAGCAGCTTGTAGTAACAATTAGGTAGGATTATAATTATTTTATTAAAAACTAGGGGAGACCGCGCTGTACACCTCTCGAAAAGACAAACTATTTTGTCTTCAAAAGCGGGCGGGCGAGACCGCCTGGAGGGCCGCTAGGTACACCTCTACCTCGACCTCTTCACTATGCGAGCGCCCATTACACACAATGTATTTGTGTTACCTAGAGGTGCCGTGACCTCCACCTCCACCTCCAACTCTATCTCTACCTCGACCTCTCCCTCTTCACCATGCGACTACCTTAAGAGAACCGCACCTGCATCTCTCGCTTATAAGATAATTGTGTACAAAGCTGTATAATATTACACATCTAGAGTGCTATACTTAATGGTGTCCAGTAACACTCGAGCAAAGGCAATGGGCGGAGTCAACCTTGCAAAGACCTTCTGTAGTCCAGTTAAATGTATCAACAATCGGGAATCGCTGGAAATATCGGAACTTTCTGAAACTTAGGGGTGTTGCTAAACCCATTGCTAACTTCAGGGGGGGGGGGGGAAAACCCGGGATTTTTTTTGATTTTCTTCACTTTTCGGGCCATACAATTTTGTCCTTGCATCCTACGACTTTTACCACTCTATTCACTTTTGTAGAGCGTTAAATTTCCTACAATTTGCACTACTCAAACTTATGTTTGACCACATACTTGCCGAGATACAGAGGTTCAAAAATGTACAAAAATGGCAAAAAAACGCTAGAAACGCTGGTTTTTGCTAAGGACCTTGTATTTTAAATAATAATACTACCACTACTGGTTAGTCACAAACAGCACGCCTAAGTTTCAGAAAGTTTCGATTTTTTCCAACCTCAAATGTACATATTTTTTGGACTACTGGCTCTCACCAGTAAGGCCTTTTTTATTTGCATATGCCATACGCTCAGTTTTGTGATCAAACAACGAAGTTGTAACTATGCGGCCACAACGTAATCTGACGAAAAAATACTTGTCTTACAGATTGCGTTTCTCTTCTTTTTCTTCTTTTGCAAAAAAGTTTTAGTGAATACTCTCGCAAACATTCACCCAGGCAACTCTCTCATGGATTTTGTCATGATAATCCTCGCGAGGCGGATCCCATATTGTTTCTTAACTTCTTCGATGAACTTTTCAACGTCCAAGGAATGCACGATCTTTTCTACAAAGTCTTTGCAATGAAGCTACAGCAACGCCGACGTACGTGTGTACTGTCTGATGAAAAGCAACACACTGCCTCGCTGCTCCGAACTGGCGCTGCGTTGAGGCAGTGGCGAGCATCACAATTTTTGCAGCCGCTTCAACGCGGATGCACAGCCAACGCAACGCCGTTGTGTAAACTGTCCCATTTGAGCACACTCATTGCCTAAACGCGGCTACAGAATGAGGCGGCATTAACGCAGCTTCAAAATGCTCGTGTGAACCCGGCCTAATACGCTTGCTCGAGAACTCGACTAAAACATCGCTACAAAAAACAACAGTACATTTTGTAGAAAACTTCAACGTATAACCTGTAAAGTTTTTGTTTAATGCCTTTATTTTATACGGGGGTTAGGCTATTGAAGTCGGGAGAACAGAGTAAATCGAACGCCAGTAAGTGGGTTTAGAACTTATTTGTTGGAGGTTCCTTTAACCTCCCGGCCAATCTGCTCAACTAATCTGTATATAAAAGTCATCCCAAAATTTCCTGTTATCAAGAAGTGTAACAAAAACTCATGTTATAAGCAAATAAAGAAGAATGCATAATCTACCATGTTTGTAGTTTAGATGTTTATGAGAAACTCTCCCTCATTTACAAAAGTTTACTTTCAAGTTTTAATGAAAGGACCGTGTGGAACTGTTCTGGCAAGTGACTAAGCTATAGTTCATTTCACCTCAGCGTGAGGCAAAACCAAATGACCGTAATAAAACCCTTACCCTTAGGCCTATTGTGCGACATCGGGGATGGGCACTTGTCGACTGCCTTTGTATTAGAGTTATTGCTGTTTGTCCCAGTGTCATTATGCAAACTTTTTTAATTGAAAGAAAAACTTAAAACAAAATATATCATTCGCTGTGTTTTGATCGCGTGATTATTTTTATACCAAATATGAAGTAAATCGGTTGATTTTGGGGAAGGAAAAGTAAATAATTAAATCCTATGTGTTTTCAAATATTTTTTATCATCATGGATACGGAAATAAATTTACATTGAATAATGATGTTGAGTTTTATAAAAACCTCTTACTTACTACTGTACACAATAATCATCAC
>JAGFPH010000622.1:334244-361363 GCA_018207615.1 Philaenus spumarius | reverse complement strand
TAACGCTGAAAGCTCCAATGCAAGAATGTTTTGTGAATTACTTCCAATACAATATAATCATCTTTTAACTAATTGCAACTTACCGTTCTAATGTTGACATCGGCTTCATGAGTGCCTGCTATCAGCTTTACCACATCCATATTGCCGTGCTTAGCTGCCCAATGCAGTGCCGTCTGGAATAAACAATTTAAAATAAATATTCAGTTTTAATTAATGAAATAAATCTGAAACACTAGTTGTAATAAACATTTATTTCAAACAACACTTTATTTTCTCAAACGCGTTTTGACCAAACCGCGTCCAACCTCGAAAAATAAAATTATCGTATAACTTGTCCAGCGCTTTGCCATTACAGCCTAAAATAAACTAATACAAAGTTACTGAATTAAGATCGCTTCACACACATCAGTTCAGTCATGTCGCCGGTCAATGATATCAGTCAGGTCTCAGTTCAAAAACATATTCTTATATCTCGCGCAAAGATTCGTGGCGGCTGAGAGCTTAGGAAGGTCGGGGGGTGTTCCTACTTCTAATTAGCCCTCGCTCAGCAGCTCCGGGTTTTGGTCATGGGTCATCTACTGGGCATAAGGCCCAGTCGGTAAAATCTTTTGCATTTCGCCATAAAGTGTAAAAATGACGTAACTTTTGTAATCTGCATCAAATAACAAGAACATTAAATCCAAACACGATATAATTGCGACGCTATTAACTATATTAAAAATATATCTTGTTCTGAAAACTGTCTTATTTTAAAGCAAAGTGAATACTCCCTGACGTCCTAAGCTCTCAGCCGCCACAAATCTTTGCGCGAGGTATAGATCGACTTTCTGTTGCGCCGTCTACACTCATCCTGCTCAGGTCCGACAGACTTGCTTCAGGCGTCAGTCAGTCATATTTAGATTCCTTCCCACCGATATTTTGTGATTGTTCGGACACTTGACGGACGAGCCAGACGATATTTTACAGTATTCTACAACATCATTACGAAATTATGAAAACGAATGACGAAAAGTTGATAGAGTGTGTTCGCCAACATTTTATTAGCGAATTTCTATAAAAAGATGAGCTATCGCAGTGACACTTAAGGTCGAGAGTAGTAAATGAGCACTGATCATGGTCTCCAGAACACGTTTTGGGGGAAAATTATATATGTGTTTGCACTCTAACGGTCACATTTTAAGTTCAATTTGGTGTTCATTTGGTATACACGTTGGCTGTCTAAGTCACTAGGACGAGTTTGTTAACAAAAAATCCAACAACCGAAAGCCCGTTTTTTGACAGGAAGTATTTTTTAGATTTTTCGAACTAGAATTAAACTTCTTTAGGTTTTTGTCTAAAAATATAAATACAAGACATTATTATTCTTCAGTAAATGTTACCATCAAAATTATAAAAAAAAATTTAACATTATTAATCACATTCACATACATCAAACTGCACTTGACTGTGACTAGACTGACAGATCTCGGTTGCACCTCAAACTGAACTGTGACTTGACTGTGACTGGACTGATGTATGTGAATGGACCTTTAATCTGAATAACGCTAGATGCCACCTTTAGGTTTGTATAAAAAATATGGGACTTAGAACAGTAACTAAGTTACTCGAACTCGGATCCAATGCGTCAAATGGCAAATAAAATAACATAACGTTTTGTTTATACGATTAATGGGCGGGGAGCGTAGACAACAGATAAAATAAAGCTTTGATTCAGTTCTGATTTCAATCGCGAACTCGCATTTGATTCATTAAACTTTACAAAAAGTAAATAAGTTTACCTATCATACGAGTTGGGTTTTCTAAAGAGATGACAACTTGTAAGTCTACTTTTTCTTTGTGCTTTGGAGTAGCCTATACTATGAGAAAGTGAATAACGTTTGCTTAATGTATAATACTTACATAAGTAAAATTGAATAACTAATTATTGTACTTAATTGAAGATTTTAACGCACGGTTGAAATGAAGTTGCACACAAGATATATGTTGAAGCTCGCGTAACTGGGAACGGACATTAATTACAGGTGTATTACTACGGCTTGCGAAAGACATATGTTAGACACATGTATCGAAATGAATCAGGTAGTAAATCATTGTAGAGATGGTACGTGATAAACACATGCAGGTAAGGTAGCATACTGTGCTGCAGATTCGTCGAGAGATAAGGCGGTAAATATGCGCATGCGTAGCCGCTAGGAATCCCGTTCTTTGCATTCCAAGTATACTTGTATGCGCTCGTAAATAGGGTTAAACCAACAAAGCCGATACTTTTTGTAAAAAAAAATAAATGTTTCTCGTAGGCGGGATAACAAATTTAAATCGGTTCTGGAAGACATTCGTTACAGGAGGGAAGATAGAGTCATCCTATTTCGTATGTCGTAAATAAAAACGAGTATTCAGGTCATCAGAACGCATTGGATAATGTAAGCATTTATAACAATATCTCATTCCCGGATGTATGTAATTAAAAAATCATTTTAAAAATACCATGCGGTAAAATGCAAAATTAACTTTAAGCGTTCCTAAGGTTTTATACTTATTATAATAAACTAACTAACCATCTAATCGTTAATAACTGGGTGATATTATTCCTTTTATTTTTGCCCATAACTCAAATTTTGTCTGACCAAAAATAGAATAAACTTATTGGTTTTGGAACAAAGTCCCTTAACGCGGGTTACGGTATGAGTTTGTTTATGTCCGCGTTCTATAATGTGAGAAAATTCATGTTAAGATTATTGGAACGAAGTTCTTTAACGCGGGTTGTTACCGAATTGAAAATGTAATGCGTAACGAAAAAGTGTTATTAATTGGTTGCTATGGCAATGACAAATATAAAATACGAGTAACGAAAACGCGTTATTAAATTGGTTGCTATGGCAATGAATGTAATTACATTCAAGAAACATGTGTTTTGGTTCATCAATTTAAATTAAGAGACGATCGGTTCCGTCAGGCGTCGTTCAGATATTATCGTCAAGCGCTGAAATACATTCAACATAAAATGTTGGTTCATCTGTCTAGCCTAAAATAAAATTAATGTGTGAATATTTCATTTATTTTGCCTGCCTTAAAGGCATACATACAATAAGTTTACGTTAGGCCTAGAAAGTAATTTTAAGTCTAGCCTATAATGTAGGCCTATGTTGCCATTAAGACAGGTAAAATAAATTAAACATACACACAATAATTTTAGGTTAGGCCTAGACTGATGAACCAACATTTGATGTTTATTGAATGTATTTACAATGAATGGATATTTAAATGTGTTTACCCTCTTAGTTTTGATGTTATAATTAATTCTACACCTTTATTATAATAACATTAAACGTATGGAACAGTAAATATTTCTTCAAAAACAAACTAATAATAAACGGCAATTGAAAGATTAAAATTTTGTGTGTATGTTGCGTTAAGGATGGTAAAAGAATTGAAGAAAAGGCGGGACGAACTTCGTTCCTGACGGAAGTAGCACGACCGCATACATTTACTTTTTATTTTAAAGAGAAAACTATTTTGTAATGTCAATGGTTTTCGAGATATTGAACACTAAACAAGTAAATTTTCGTACTACACAAAATTAACTGTTGGTATTCTGGTAACAAGGTTATACAGGGTGATTCAGAACTATGCAGCAATGTCTCGGCAGCTCATTCTATAAGCTAAAAATAAGAAAAAAAGTTCATATAAACATAGGCCCGAAACCGCATTTTGTTTTTATTTACAAAATAATTCATACGTAGAAAATGATTTGCCTGATTGAGTTCAAACTTGGCATAAAGGTTAAACAAACAATGATCTATCTCAAGAACAATATTCGATTCTATCCAATCATGCGTTTCAAAATGGCGGCTGTTTGACAATTTCAAACCTAGATTACGCAAAAACCGTACATTTTAACAAAAAATGTCGACACCTTTTACTTAGCTCTTTCGATTCTCTATCGAATGGTGTAACTGTCAAAACAATCGGATGAAGGATAACACAGTAGTTAAGTTATATGTAATAATTGATTCATTCAACCCGGCAATACCAACAGCAATATTGTAAACGGTAAACAGCAATATTGTATGTACTTGTATTGTTATTATCTTTAACTTAACTATTATCCTTCATCCGATTCTTTTGACAGTTACACAATCCGATAGGGAATCAAAAGGGTTACAAAAAAGGTGTCGTGACATTTTTTGTTAAAATGTACGGTTTTATAGAGTAATTTAGGTTTTAAATTCGCAAACAGCCGCCATTTTGAAACGCATTGTTGGATAGAATCGATAATTTTTCTTGAGATAGATCATGGTTTGGTTAAACTCCGTGCCAAGTGTGAACTCAATCAGTCAAACCGTTCTATAGATAGGCCTATGAATTATTTTGTAAATAAAAACAAAATGACAAATATCTGGAAAACGAAGCGTTTTCGGGCCTATGTTTATACTAACTTTGTTTATTATTTTTAGCTATAGTATGAACTACCGAGGCATTGCCGCATATTTCTGAAATACTCTGTACAAACAAAATGTCTTACCTACTCGTCCAAGATAGTTTAATTCGGATTATCTGGCTGCACGGATTAACGGATTCCGAATTGACGAAGAAGGTTAGGCCCACAGTCATAACTAATGAAGAAGACTCTTAAGGGTCTGCTCCAGTAAAAATAAAATGGATTTTTATCCCATAAGAGCAATGTTAAATTTCATACCATTTATTTCGTTTACTTTTTATCATAAAATTGTTTGCAAGGTCTCATTTTAAGCACAGTCACAATACGCATCCTTCTTGCAATTTACATTTTTTAAAATTTCTTTCATTTGTCAAGTAACTGACATTTTGTAAGTACAAAGTTTGAATTTTTTCCTAACACAATAAAAAATTAATAATGAAAAATAATTTGCAAGTAGGATCCGAAATTTTATAAAGAATATTCAGTTTTTTTTTCAACACTCAATTACAAAAGATAGACTTATAAAATGGTATGAAATGAGGCAATGTCAAAGCGTTCAGATGCAAGAAATTGCACTGGTTAGATAGGGATACAGTGATACCGGAAGAGCGTTTCCTGTTGCTTTCTCGTTTACTGGAGCAGACCCTTAAGGGTCTGCTGTAGTGGCGGCCATATTGGATTTTTATCCCACAAGAACAATGTTAAATTTCAAACCATTTATTTCGTTTACTTTTTATCATAAAATTGTTTGCAAGGTCTCATTTTAAGCACAGTCACAATACGCAACCGTCTTGCAATTTACATTTTTTTTAAATGCTTTTGCTATGTTATGTAATTGACATTTTGTAAGTACAGAGTTTGAATTTTTTTCCTAACACAATAAAAAATTAATAATGAAAAATAATTTGCAAGCCGGATCCGGATCTTTATTGTATAAAGAATATTTAGGGTTTTTTTTCAACACTCAATTAGAAAAGATGGATTTATAAAATGGTTTGAGATGAGGCAATGTCAAAGCGTTCAGCTGCAAGAAATTGCACTGTTTAGATAGGGATACAGTGAGAAGCGGTTGCGATTCCGGTTGCTTTCTCGTTTACTGGAGCAGACCATTAAGGACAAATCTTAAGGTTGAAAAACGGCGTCCGAAACACGTTAGTACGAAGTGCATATTTTTGCTGTTTCACGCAAGGTATAGAAGACCATTAAACCAAATATGTAGACTGCGAAATACGTATTCGCAAATTAGGATCAGTTCTAACATTTACTCACTGATTTACAACCAGTCGTAATTTTATAATAAAATTACAAATATTACTTTGCTGATTTGAAGCAGTTTACTCTTTTACTAGGTAACTATAATTGGCATAAATTAAAATTGTACAACTCTACGTTTGTAGGGTCAAAATTATAGGTAATTTATGAAAACTGAAATTATTTTGTACCCATGTTTTCAACTAAACTGCTATTTTTATTTTAAAACGGAAAAAATGGTTAAGTTTTACACTCAAAAAGGTTTTCATTTCCACTCATTTGTACTTTGTAATTTTTGAAACAAACATTTCCTTAAAACAGTGAAACTTTGGGTTTCAAGTAATACTATCATGTGTTTTACACTTATAATTTGCGTACAAAGGTTGTATGTTTTTACAACAGAATACACGTGATCGCAGGCAACTTATGTTTTTGTTTAAACAGAATTTGTCCAAACAAACCAGTACACATTCCCGAACGAAACAATACTAGGTGCAGCGACCGAACCCGACGCTCCAACAAGACAAACTACGTATTTCCCTGCCAACATGTCGACAACTCTAAAATTAAACTAACATTTACAATGCTCGTCATTTTTCTTCGACGTTGACAGGAATTCAGTTACACATGGTCGAGGTGGGAAAGGAATACCCCAGGAATGCACCCTAAGGAGACTGATATAGTGGTGTATATATAATGAAGCTATCTGAACACGTTGGGGCGTCTCTTCGCCTCATGTTACGTCATACTGTTATGGAAACACAACAATTAATACTTTAACCATCTTAGTCAAATTAACTATCTTTGTTAAATAAAATAAACTTTGTTTTGTTTGTAAAATATAATTACTTCACCTTCCATAATGAAAGGAAACTATTATTTTATAGAAAGGATAGTTTTATCGACTTTATTTTGTATCTTTATTTTATATATTCTTATAGTTGTAAACCTTGCTTTAGATTGGAAACCTCAAATATAATAGGTTTAAAAATGTGTAGACTTCATCATTTTAAAAACAAGTTATACTTCCTTTAATACTGGCTTTCAATAAAATTTCGTAAATAAGATTCATGTCATAAAAAAACAAGCGGATGCTCTCGTATATTTTAACGGCAGAAATATGTATATAGCAAGAACAACATAATGCTTTATTACGTTACAGTTTTTTTTTTTGCTTAGATGCGAAAAAACTTATAGGTTACCATCACATGAACATCATAGCAAATATTGCAACTGAAATCTAAAACTCAAATACAAAATAATAAAATTACAGCACGTTAAAAAGCAGCTACGAGTAAAAATACAAATACCCAATTCGTATTTCTTAAAATTAGTAAATAAGATAAAAACAAACAAAAAACAGAACATACTTATGTTATATACAATATTGAATATAAAATGAATCAGCGACAAAGAAAACCTACACCCGCCGATTTTGCATATCTCTTTCCGTCTTTTAAATAATATAAAGTTAAAAAATAACTTACAAAATAACATTTTTTGAGTATATTGAACGAGTGCGTTAGTTGATTTTTATTTTCTTACCACAGAAATGCATAGTTTTCAAAGGGCTTTCCAATGATATGTCAGGGGTTGCTATTTAAAAAAATTAAAGTTACCCCCTTTCAAAAGAGGGGACAACATTTTTAAACCCCCTTAAATAACAGAACAAGTGTTTTAATATGTATTTAGAAGTTGTATGTTGATATAGCAATCCATTTAAATTGTATCGAGGTGTATTAGGACTTACTTTACACTCTGTACATAAAGATAATATGCTGGACAATTTTGAATACGTACGTAATTATTTAATACATTTTATATTTATACTTTCATGGAATATTTGTAGATATTTTCAATGCTACCATGTTGTTCCATTGTTCCGTCTACTGTTATGGTTTATCTTTAACGGTTTAGCGCGTGTAAGGAAGAAAATCACCAAACTAAAGGAGAATTTTTCAAAAAAACATGTTCACTTTTTCAATTATTCATCAGCCTGGTTTTGGAAAAAACATTTGCTGAAATATAGTCCATGTTAGCTGGAAGGCAATGCTCCAGACAGTAGTAAAAGTTTCATATAAATTGGGCAAGTAGTTTTTTTTATAAACTCGTGGTAAACAAACGCCTCTTATATAGAGTGCTAGTTGAAACTAGTGTTTTTTCTTCGACAGGTAACTATCTTGTTCGTTTCAACCCATGTTTTTTATTATTTCTTCAGTTTGATCGGTTAAGTAACCAATACAAAATTTTTTAACTTTTACATTGAGGTATTTTAAGAGTAGTTTTAAAAATTTGCACCCTCATGGATAGCTCCCATTACTTATATTTATAAAACAAGATCGATTACAACAAATACTTAAACCATTTTTAAGTTTTAAAATTATGAGATTTCTTTGCAGTTTCTGAAAAAAATCAACAAGAAAGGTGATTATGTTTACAAATTACATCTGCGGTAAAAGGAATGCTGTACATAAACTAATTTTACGATAATCAATCGGGTTGGAACGAACAGATGGGGAGACACTTAGTACTACTTTACTTTACTTTCAAGTGCACCGAAGAACGTTTTTATTTTGAAATCCACACTTTCCCGAAATAGTATCTGAACATTGGAGCTGTCAGAGCAAGTTACTTTGGAGTCTCTTTCCCTTATTCCGGAGAGCAGAATAACCTATTTCAAATTAATATTTAGAATGCTTCTAATTTATAAAGTTTAGACAGTAGCCTATCTAATTGAAATCATTTTATAGATTTGTGTCGATATAATATTGGTTCAATACATCGACAAATCGATACCTAAGCGTTAGAAAGTTATGACTCCTACTCCATACTCTCGCCTAATCGTACTAACCATAGTAATCTAGTATCGGTTAAGTATAGTGTGATTACGTGTTAATGGATATGTTCATTTATTGAATTAGAGAATGCACCTGTACGATACCCACTGGGCCTGGAATCAGCGGTTGACCGCAACAGCTGGGCCCTCTGGCTGAAATCAAGCTATTCTCCGATTTAACAAAACTTAACCGTTACATCACCTCTCACGGTTGCGCAGTAGCTGCAGATCAGATTTCTACAACATTTTTTGTTTGTTTACTAATTTCATCAATATTATTTACACTAAAACTTTCTTGCGCTCCTGGTTCTGATTTACTAAATGATGCTATACAGTTCAATAGATTCTTAAAATTGTATAATTTCTTCAGTTTTTTTACGCATAATTTTATGTTTCTTGAGAACATTAATTTACAATTTTACGCTCTTAATTTTACGTAAAAGTTGATTTTGATTAAACCGGCAATTCACGATAATACACCGGTTAGCTGTTGAATAAATCTCGTCTGTTTTATAATTTGGAAATGTTGACGCTTGATTATAATCAATAACTTCTAGCCATATTTAATGTCCACTTAATTCTTCCAAAGACAAAAGATAATACACTCAGAGAGTATAAATTGCACCATGTTGAAATTGTATACTACTGTTAAAATCTATAAATTAAAAACACAGAACTATGCGTGAGAAATATATTTCCAAATTACATGGTAAAAACGAAAGAGAGAGGTAAGTACCTCTCTCCATGTAAAGTAAGCGTTCCTCCATCATCTACACCTTGATGACTAATGAACGTTACATTTTTCGTATTCTATTTGAACATCTGAGTATTCTAGAAACTGATTTAAAACCAGCAGTTCAGCAATACTGTAATAATAAATTCAGGATGAACTTATTGAAGCACTTTTTGTCATAATGTAGAGGAAATTAAATTACTAGGAAAAACATTGACCGAGATTTGCACCCAGGACCATTAGTTTTCCGTGCTAATGTTCTGACCACTGCACTATATCAAAACTACACCATATTTGGTCGATATTCACTCATTTGTTTATTTAATAGCTTAGTGATCATGCTTTAGCATGGAAAGCTGTTGTCCTGTGTTCAAATCACAGTATTGGTAGTTTTCTTGTAATATAGTTAATTGAATCCTTGCTCGCAAAGTGAATAACGTAAAGTTTTTACAATTTAAACAAATTATATCGAAGGAATACCTTGATGGAATTCTGCATGGGTCTATTAGATGCTCGTCAAAAATTAAATCGATAATAGATGGATTAACTTAACGGATGAATTGAACATCACAACTACCACAATTTTAAGATAAGAAATTTCAACTCGTTTTCTACTTCGTTGCACTGTGGAATCCATTCATTTGGCAAAGAAAGGTTCTCTACTCTTTTTGTATACTGATTCTGCCATCCTAGTTTCGGATTTTTACATGTCAATATTTTATCAGGAACTATGCTAAGCAGGAGCACCGGGCAAATGTAAAGAAGGCGAGAGAGAGAGAGAGGAATGTAGCCAATCCAAGATCTTTCTAGAGGGTTATGATGAAAGGAAGAGTAGATGACTAATAGGTTAAGATAAGAAGGACGTGAGAAGGTATTCTGACAGGGCGATTACCGATTTAGGAAAGATGGGCACAACTGCGATCGATGTGGACAGGAGGAAACTTTGCTGCACTTTGTTGCTTCCTGCGACGGATTCGGCCACATAATTCATGAAACGTTAGGTGAGGACATTATGCAGGAGGGAAAGCCGAAGGAAGTGATTTGGTTGCTTCCTGCAAAGGATTCGGCCACAAAACTCATGAGACGTTAGACTTAGGTGAGGATATTATGCAGGAAGGAAAGTTGGAGGATTCGGGAACGTATTTTATGCTCCAAAATAGAACAGCATAAAAGTTAAGAAAATCTGCGATTTAGTGCATCTAAGAGAGAGGATTTGAGGATATTATGCAGGATGGAAATCCAAAGGTGGTGAATTTGGTTGCTTCCTGCGTAGGATTCGGCCGCAAAATTCATGAGACGATAGGTGAGGATATTATGCTGGAAAGAAAGTTGGAGGATTCGGGGACGTATTTTCCTTAAAAAAATAGAAAAGTATAGAAGGTAAGAAAATCTGCGACTTGGTGCATCTCAGAGAGAGGATCATTGCTTCCATCACAATTGCTTGACTCAGGACTTGCTCTAAGAAACAAGGAGAGATAACGATTGTGATCTGATGTTCGCCGAGCAACTATAGCAATTGATTAGAGCGTGTAAGAACATTCCAAACTTTCCTCTCCAATTTAAAACCAAAAGAAACCTCAATATGTTCACTTTACGTTTCAATGTCAAACGCGGAAATTATTTTTCGATGACTTTATTAGTAATAAGTCAATACTATTATTCCTTAAACACGCTCAATGTATGGATAAACACCGACCTTTACCATCGGGAAAAAGATAGATGGATGGGCAAAGTTAGGAACATCAGGGATTTCCACTTAGGCTAAACAATACCACAAGAGTAAATGCATCAAACCCTGTAAGCAGTAAACTCTGAGAAGGCTGGCTGTTTGCTATTTCATTAGTACTGCAACAGAGAAAAATGCTACGCTAAAATCGTTTAATTAGCAGACATTCTTATACTCCAAGCGACTAGAATTACAACCGAGAAACATTGTTAATTTTACGGTAAACAACCACCTAATTCCTGTGGAGTAGTTCTTAATGTGTCAAGAAGATGGCTAGTTGTTTTACTCAAACACGTGACACTTTTCTTATAGATTGTATAGTGTGTGAAATAAATGCCGAGCGCAGCATTGGGGAAGATAGTAGATCATGCGCATCCATCAACATAATATAGTCAACTATAATATAATATCGCTTGTAAGCTTGTAAAAGCACTTAGGTTCTTGTAAAATGTGGTATTATTGTTTAATTGAATATATCAGTAAGTTTTACAGAAAATTCCAATGGAAAGGAAACAAAAGTCGAATTATGATGATATCTTGTTTCCAAGAAATTCAACTCAACATGACCAAAAGTATTATTGACAATTTGCAATTGTTACTTGCAACAAATCGTAGTTTATTACATTACACATCTTCAAAATTGTATGAAAGATTCGTAAGACTACAGAGGGCTGTATGAGACTATTTTGTTCTGGTATTACACACTGCATACCTTTAAACCCCAAATACACAAAACAATGTGCAAACATAATTTATAAAACAACATAAAATAAATCTCAATACAATTTAAACGTGACGGAAAAAGTACAAAATAACTAAAACCCTAATACAAACATTTAAATGAAAAATATTATAATATATAAATAATAAATTGATGACTCATTTCTATCTTTCATAAATGTACCGTATCTTTATTACTTTAACTTTAAGATTACTTATCAAGTTTATGTATTTAATATCCTAGCATTCATTCGAACATACATTTTGTAAAACAAACCAATCACATTCGCGATATAAAAATGCTAGATCTCGTGTAGGCTGTAGGAAGGTTTAAAAAAACTTTGCACAGCAACACCACCCGATAGGGAATCAAAAGGGCAACAAAAAAGGTACCTTGAAACTTTTGGTTAAAATGTACTGGTTTTGAGGAATTTAGGTTCGATTGGATAAAAAAGCATGATTGTATAAAATCGCTTATTTTTCTTAAGATGGACCACCTTTAGGTTAAACTTCATGCCAAGTTTGAACTCAATCAGTAAATCATTTCTCTAGATATGATTTTGTAAAAAAAAAAATATATCAGGAAAACTGTTAGGGCACATGTTTATAGGAACTTTTTTATTCTTATGTCAGCAACCCACTACAGAAGTTTAGCGCCCTATAAAGAAACACCCTGTATACAGCGCAGCGGTTGGAATAGTGAACATTTGGAATTAAAAACTTTGAAGCAAAAGCAAACCTTTAAGTCAGTCAGATGAGGGAGGTGCAAAACATTGAACAATCAAACAGAAATAATCAACATCAGACCAGTAAAGTTAATACAAGAAGCGAGAGAATATAAATGTTGGTTTGGTTCGGAATAACTAAATTAGAGGCAATTTGAATCGCTATCTTTCAGTCCATTAAAAACTACAATTCCAATTACGTTGATGACTATTTGCGGATGGACATGACGCACTACGTCCATTTCACTGGCAACTGTACGTTTTATTACAACAAAGTTTTGTGCGCCACTTTACAACAAGAAATATGTATGTAAAACTAGATGGGGACAATGTTTTGGGGGACCCATTAAGCAAATGTTAAGAAAACGTTGTCACATTAGCCCAGGTCTCGCTACATTTAAGAGAGTATCGGAAACAGGCCAACGGCACAGCTGAAACACATTCGTCAAGTCTGTCTGTTCTGTCGTCGACTTCACGCCCGTACTTCTGCCAACCAACACGTCACAATTAATATCTCTCGACTAACGTGTGTAAACCACTTAAAAGAGAAACACAACTCCAACAGAGTCCCGTCTCGGAACATCCTAGTTACTTTTTTAAATATATTTTCCATTTAATATTTATTTTGGTAATTGTATAAATTATAATAGGAATTGTATCTCCACAACAACAATGATCAGTTTCTCTAAACTGTCCTCTGTACAGTTTACTAGATCTGAAGAAACTGTACTGAGTAGAAAGATAAAATTTGAAAGGTGTTCCTTCAGAATAAATGTTTGCTTTTATTTATTAATCATCCTTAATTATCTAGGCGCTATTTTACAACTCGATATTATACAGTAGCTATCGTTTTACCACCACATCCTTATATAATTATTTCTCAAATGTGTTTTTGTCGCTAAGCGATAAGTCCCTTAATTTTTCATCAAAATTATTTATTCAAGCATAATTTTAAAGCTTATGTTCCCCACTATTGACGAAAAGTATACAAACAGCTTAAAATTCATCTTTTAATTACAAAAATTGTTAAGAAACTTTTATATTAAACTTCATATGGTTCCTAATAAAAGGCACCATCTATTAACAATCTGTTTAACTAACATGACAGCTGTTATTTAGATGTTTTACATTCTATATACAGTGCAAGTAAAATCTATCGCGTATATCAATCAAATTAAATCAACGTTACGCGTTATAAATCGTTATAAACTGTTGTTAAATTAAACCAACGTAAATAAATAAACGTAATTTACTTAATTGAATCAATGTACTAAATCAGGTAAGTAGGCCTACTCCTAAAATGTGAAATATTCGCACGGGTCAGCTAGTGTTCCTTTATTAATAATAATAAGTTTTCAACAACAAATATTTGATACAAACATTATAAAACGCTGACTCTGTCCTTTAGTACTGAACACAATGTATATGATGTTTGAAAATTACAAATAATGGTGTACATTTTTGCAAAATTTAATACTGTAATATCTCTATTTGTTCTGAAAAATAATATATATAAATATATATATAAAGAAGTACAGTCTGAACAGGATGCGTTTAAGACATGTTTTTATAAACTTTTTTCTTAGGCTGTACCCAAATCACTTCGTGAATTTACACACCATATTTAAACAAATATTTAATTATTATCCCTTAATTAATATAAAGTAGTAATTTTACGTCATGAAAACGTATTTATCAAACATAACCTGTACACAAGGTCTTGATAGTATTAATAACAATACGACCAGGAAATTAACAGAGAAAGAAGAGAGAGGAGGTACAGACACGAGGCTAGAGACTGTCATTGGTATTTTTACAAATGATCTTATAAGTTAATTCGAAGTGAGGTAGTTTTCTTTTAGAAGTTAAAATTTTATAGAAATTATGAAAAATCCACGGTAAATGTTTTAAGGTTTTGGTGAAGTGACAAGAGTAATCTATATATTTAAAAAAATTCCTGATTTTAGTTCACTCACTTCCTGAAGTTAATACTTAACCGATTTTGATGATAATTTTTTTATTTAAAAGACAATTTCCAGTTCTAAGTCACTGTGAAGCTAAATATTTGATTTACACTTTTATTTTAGTTTTATTCCGAGTTTGAAAAATGCATCAGTAGCCTATGCTACAACTAGGCTAAATAGGAAATACTGTAATTTGATTTTAAACAGCTGATAAACTAATTGAAATGGTGAAAGTTTGTTTGTTTGTATGTAGGGGGTAATCTCTGAATTGAAAAAATAGTTTTACTAATAAAAAGCTACACTATCCCTGAGTAACATAGGCTACAATTTATTTCGATAAAAACATTTTTTTATTTCAATATTTGTACATTTAGTCGGAAAAAAATCTTAGGTTAGGCTTCTAGACTAATAAATTAACACATGTATTAACATTTATTACCATGGCTACCAATTGAATAAAATAACAGTGAACAGCTGTTTGCTTTAATATTTCCATTTACAGCTAATTTCAAACTTTGTATTTCTAGATTTTAGGTTAGGTTTTATTAAAGTGTAGATCTGAGCCTTAATGGTTCTTTTAACCTTTATTATAACTGCTGTTATAAAATATACGAAATAATTTGATGTGAAGATTTAACATTATTTACCATTTTAGCTTTGGGGTTATTATTCATCATACACCTTTATTATAAAGAAATCATAACATGATTGTGTTTATAGAAGGTTCCAACGGGGTTGGCGTGCGGAGCACGCAGGGGTGTCCCCTAGTTCTTGTTAAATCTAAACACATAGACCATTAGATAAAATAAAACCTGAACACAAAATCTCACAATAAATACGTTTACTAGCCTCAAACGCGTTTCAACGACAATGTCGCCATCCTCAGTGATGCACGGGCTACAGTAACCAAACTATAACTACTGATCTAACAGTGTGACAACACACCGTATAAATACCTAAACAGAAGTGGCGTACCCTACAGGGGGCGTGTCATAAACCTATGCTAAGGCGTTAACCACCGCCTTCCGTTAATCAAATATCTTAACAATAACAATATAACTTAAATAAGATTGCTAAACTAATATTAATATTTAACAAAACATAGCATTATTACATTAATAAAGAATTCTGTAAAGGACCTAATTCATTATTCACAATTATGTTACGGTATTTGTTAATATAAAAAGTTTCCCAAGCGTCCAATGCGTTGGGTTTAGATACATTTTTTAACAGTTAAGAATTTTCTATTTTAAAATTATGATTTTCATCTAAAAAATGCTTAGCCATAGCAGATTTATCAGGCCTATTATATTTTAAATGAGAAAAGTGTTCTTTACCTCACAAATGTCATCATTTGCAATCTCTAATGCATTTCAAAAATCGTAATTGAAAATATTTTTCTTGTTCAACTTGATGATTGAGAGGAAGTATAAATATGTTTTTCTTTTCGCAAACAGAGTCAATTTGTTTACTATCCTATATTCATAAATTTTGTGAAATAAAAAAATACAACAAGTTGCTATATAAACATAAATCTGAGACATTTATGAGACAAAGTAATAAATACAACAATGTTGATAGACAAAAGATCAATAGACGTCGTTCTAAAATAGGAGTACATATAATCAATAAATTAAACCAAAACCTGATTTATGCGCAACTTGTAATTATAAAATATTCCATTCCAACCTGTACAAATTGTAACAATTAACACAACCATGGATGGTATTTCCACTAAAAGGTGCAAGTATTATGAATTGACGTGCCAAAGGTGTTTAGTAGGCATATACACTATCCCTATATACGATCCCACTTAGAACGTAAAAGTCAGCATCAGTTGAATCTAAATCGGTTGTTTCGAACATTTAGAAACACTCGGCTAATACGCGATTATCTGTGTATGAGAGAGAATGGAGTCGATTAACACTTTACGTTTAAAATGTCGCAATCAACGATCGAACCGGATAAGGCCTTATCAGTAACGAGACAATCAACTTACAAAGCAATCATCTTGGACATGTGTAACAGAAGTAACAAATTGTAACAACCAGCTCGGAGCAACGGGTTACAGATGCATCTTAATGACGTAACAATGCAACCTGCCTTTTTGATATCTCCCTAATTACTGACATCTACCATTCCATCACCTGCATCTACATTTGAATAATCATACGTATGCTTTATGTACGGTGTAATTTTGACAAGGTGATTGTTTGTTACGTGTACGTATAATGTTTGGAGATTGTCGATCCAATATTGTACTTAGAAGGGCAAAATTGCAATAATTCCGTGGCATACCCATAAATGGCAACAAGAAAAATTACAAGCATAACAGATAACATTATTACTAAGTGTAACCAACACAAGGTTTATGTAAAACAGTCTGTCAGATAAAATATATTTTATACAGACGGTTAGCTACAATATGAAAAGTACGTTTACAATGAGTTAAGACCTGACACAGCACAGTATTGCCAAGTTGAACGAGTATGTTCGGCTACTTAGCACAGAGTGTAAAAGATAGGCCTATTATATGCAGAAATATTTAACTAGAATAAAAAAGGGTTACAAGTTCGAGATAAAACTAACCTACTTTCTCACGTTGTACGACTCCCTCGCAACGCGACTCCCTTAACTTTAACGAGTTTAAAGTTAAGGCGTGTTAAAGAAAATATACAGGGTGTTTTTTTAAATGGGCCAGCATTGGTATCTTGTAAACTATAAATCTGACAGCAAACTTTAAATGGAGAACCTTTCTTTGTTTTTTTTTTGGGGAAATTAAAAAATATGCAGTTAAAATATTTGTAAATGGCCGCCATTTTCCAATATGGCGGACAACTTTCGAATTTCTTATGGAACACCATGTATTTTATGAGGATTTTGGAATTTACACGTTATTCTAAGACTTTTTGTTCTTGGTGTTTTTTTTTTTTAAGACTAACCGTTTAAACGTTAGAGGGGTATACAGTTTTAAAAACGCCCTATCTGAGCGGAAGATATTTTTGTATGGAAACGTTTTGAACCAATGAAAACGCTCTAAACACTAATAAAGCATTGTTTAGACTTACAAATAACTTTTTAAAATCAACAAAAACGGTTTTCGTTAATTTTTTAAACCCATAATACAGAGGAACTAAGTAACAAAACTACAAATTAGTCACGCATGAAAAATGAAGTTGACAACAGATAATATCATGTTTATCGAAAGCCCTCTGTTTATTAGGCTGCAAGATTTAATTTTAAAGTACAGTTTTGAATGTTTTTATATTGGAAATTGGAGGTTACCTTTCACATTTTTTATTAAACACCTTATATTTTATGATGATTTTGGATTTTACTGAATTCTGAATTCTGAATCAGCTGATATTGAACATCTGTTATCAACTTCATATTTCAAGTGTGACAAATCTGTAGTTTTGTCACTTAATTCCTCTGCATTATGGTTTAAAAAAAATTAAAATTATTGTTGATTTTAATAAGTTATTTTTTTTGTCTAACCAATGCTTTATTAGTGCTGAGACCATTTTCATTGGTTCAAAATGTTTCCATACAAAAATATCTTCCGCTCAATCGCTTAGTCGTATCAAAAACAACAGAAAAGAAAATAAACTCGTACCATCATAAAATATAGGGTGTTCCATAAGAAATTCGAAAGTGGCCATATTAGAAAATGGCAGCCATATATAAATATTTTACTACATATTTTTTAATTTCTCAAAAAACAAAGAAATGTTTCCCATTTAAAGTTTGCGGTCAGATTTATAGTTTACAAGATACCAATGATGGCCCATTTAAAAAAGGCAGCGTGTTTTTCACTGTTTAATGGTTGGAAATAGATCTTTTCTGTAGTCTATATAAGTAATAGGCTACATTGTGGCGTTAACACCTTTTAATATGACAGTAAATTGTCTAGACATCTATTTTACTTATATGTTTTTTCAGAGTAAACTTTGACGATTTGTGATAAAATTTGTTGTAATAAAGTAAAGTTTATCCATTAACCTCAAAACAGTTGCAGATAATCACTTAGGTAGACTATGTAAAATTTCTTGATAGACATTTGCGAATAAATAAGCTAGATGACCCACACACAGGTATTTTATAATTTTCTTTTAATAAAGTTGTAGGATTTTTAACGCTAAGATGTTAAATAATACTAAATGTTTTAATAAAATTATAATCATGATAAAACACAAGTTATAATTATAATAATGGTTAAAAAATTACATACACAAAAATTTACCACACAAATTAGAAATACCATATGTTCCAAATATGAAATGCAATTAAGAAGTAGCCTACATGTCAGTTAATTAATCAGCTGGTTATTGTACCAACATGAAAATCTTTAATTGGCTGAGCTATTAATTTTAAATGGACTAATATAACTGTATTTAATATCTATAGCCCTTTTAAAGGTATACAAAGACAGTAAATGCACAGTTGTCACGTAAATCCAGGGCCGGTTCTTGGAATTTTTCAGAGTTAAGCGAACACCCGAATCGGCGCCACCTAGAATACCCCACCCCCATTAACATAACTAAACCCTATTTGTGAAATTTTTCGGGAAGAACTTTTTTTATAAGTTTAGGTTAGAAGAGTACTTGCAATAAAAGACTTTTTTCAACTACTGTTTATTATTCACAGTAAATTTAACATTTTTACACATCATATACACTTTAGAAAAACCAAAAATTAACAATTTATTTCTAAATGTGAAATCAATTTTTACAGTATAACTTGGATACGATATTAGTTTTTATATATTACAATGAAAATTAGTAAAAACAAGTGTTGGTAGATGACAAGAAAGGAATTTTTAATTATATACATTAAACATGTAGAAAACATCGAAACCCAAATTGAAATATTAGCTTGACAAAAAGAATACAGAATGTTCAAAAGTCCTTACCAATTAAAAACTTTAGTAAAACCAAAAATTAACAATTTACTTCTAAATGTGAAATCAATTTTTACAGCATAACTCGGATATGATATTAGTTTTTATACATTACAATGAAAATTAGTAAAAACAGGTGTAGGTAGATGACAAGAAAGGAATTTTTAATTATATACATTAAACATGTAGAAAACATCGAAAACCAAATTGAAGTATTAGCTTGACAAAAAGAATACAGAATGTTTAAAAGTTCTTACCAATTAACTTTCCTAACTTTGATCTTAGCAAATTCTTTAATTGCTGAGTCGGTATCAATCTGGTTCAGAACGTCATTTTCTATTGCCATTAGTGATAAGCCAACCAAGCGCTCCTGCGAGATCGTAGACCGTAAATACGTCTTGATAAGTTTTAACTTTGAGAATGACCGTTCACCACTCGCCACAGAAACCGGCAGAGTTAGAAGAATCCTTAAACTTACAAAAACGTTAGGGAAAGTGCTTACGTAGCCATTGGTTGTAATATAGCTTAAGGCTTCTGCTGGTGAACCTGAGTCGAACATCCAGGAAAAAACTTCAAGCTCTTTGAAGAGGTCATTGCTCTTCTCCGTCACTAAGTATAGTTTGTAAATGTTGAAATGCTGATCTCAACTTCTCGCACCTTCTCAGTCTTTTAGGGAACCAACTGCATACAAAAACTCAAACCCCTTACTGTGTTTTTCCATTAGGTCAAATCTTTCTTTCAAAGACGCTATTGATGTATCTAAAGTAACAAAAAAGAAGTTAACTTTGAACGACATCTTCTCGTCCTGTACAGGCTCATCATCACTTTCATAGGAGAATTGTTTTTTTACTTTTCTTGGTCGTACTTTCACTTCTTTTTCAAACTCAGTCATAACTCCAACTTTTTCCGCAACTTCTTTAGCATCTGTGATCATATTGCTGAACCCCTCATCAGACCTCATGTTCTCAAGGAAGTTTTGGACACTTTTAATGAGTTTCATTGAGCTTTGCAAGTCTGATGTGATCTTTTGCAAAGCTTTACTAACCATATTTATTTTGAAGCGCGGTTCTCAGACGCCGTGCTCCGCCGAGCGTCAGCTCACTACAAACTGCAACTGCAAATCAATGCCTTGAGTTGAAGTTCTGTACAACTATGTATACGCATTTTTCAAGCGCTGTAAGTACAAACAGAATAAATACCTTTGGTGTGGTGTTTTGATACTTGAACTCTGAGCGAAAAAACTAAATAAGTTGTTCACTTGTCAGTAAAACACTTCAAAATGGTTCAGTTGTTTTCAATTTTGTCTTCTGACAAAAAAAACGTGTCCCATTGGCGCCACTTTTTCTTGGCGCCATATGGGGCCGCGTAGTTCGCGTATGGGTTAAACCGGCCCTGCGTAAATCTACTTACCAGTTAAAATTATATTATGTGGATTTTATAGAGTAAAAAATAAAGCTTGTTCAGCGAATAGTATTAACGAGTATCTCCTGTGGTCGTAATTCTACCAACTTTGATGTAAAGTAACAAAATTAAATTTAATAATTAATTTTAATTTATGAGAAGCTATTCAAAATCTCAAAACGGTAAGAGGAAAAGAATGGGAAAGAGCAAAGAGGAAGCTTGATGGAATCAATGATAAATATTTAGTAAACATGTAAAATTACTTAGAAGTAAACAATTTGGCTATCAAACTGTAGAAAATATAACAAATAAATAAAGATAATTATATTTGTTAAGTATATTTGTTTGGATAATTTGTTTGTTTTGTTAATATTTTCCGGTGCAGGGAAGGCAAAGCGATATCATCTCATGCGGCTATGAATGTGATCAAAATGATTTTATTTAATTATTTGTTATTTGATGCGTTGTGTATGGAAAATTATGTGTATTGGAAAATATAAATCCATGACCTACAAATAAAAGAAAGCCGTCGCGGGACTGCCGACAAAAGTGAAAACTGTAATGAATATAAATCGTTGGTCATATTGGTTTAATCTGAAATTTGATTATTTTAACCCTACCAAGTAAACTATTATAAACACAACTAACAAAATGAGGAAGCACCATGTCCATTTCAGAGGTATTACCAAGTAAACTATTTTAACACAACTTACAAAATGAGGAAGCAAAATGTCCATTTCAGAGGTATTAATTACCAAGTAAACTATTTTAATATACATTACGAAATGAGGAAGCACAATGTCCATTTCAGAGGTATTACCAAGTAAACTGTATACTCTACTATATACACATGTGTACTATATAAAGTAGAGCGTGACGGTAAAATCCGATTCACCGCCTGCAAAATGTTTTGGTCGCGGTGCGCCTTTAGAAGTTTTTACTCCAAAATGTATGTTTGTATTAATTGCAATATCACATTCTGATTCGGATAACCAGTTTAGCAACACAATTTTAGGTTAGGAATAGTTTATTTCATTTTAATTGTCTTATGGGCAATATAAACACATAATTTTTGTTTTCTGCACATCTATGGCGCAGTACCTTTCCAATGATATAAGTTTCATTCCTCTACTTTTACTAAAAAAAAGTACTACAAATTTCGATGTTCACGTATTAGTATAGTGACAAATGGCTGGCAATAAGTAGGCCTAATTAATTTGTTGAAGCGGAAACTTCTATATTCGCACAGCGTCCAAAAATTTTCCTGGCAGTGAATCGGATTTTACCGTCACGCATTTTCCGTCACGCTCTACTGTATATATTACTCATGTGTATATAGCAGAGTATATATTTTACTTGGTAATCCCTCTGAAATTGATATTGTGCTTCCTCATTTCGTAAGTTGTTTAAAAATATTTTACTTGGTAATACTTCTGAAATGGACATTGAGCTTCCTCATTTCGTAAGTTGTTTAAAAATAGTTTACTTGGTAATACCTCTGAAATGGACATTGTGCTTCCTCATTTCGTAAGTTGTGTTAAAATGTTTACACTTCTCCCGTGTGGTCTTAAGCACACAATTTACATTTTTTATTTTAACATCCACGCCTAACGTTTGGCTAAATACTGTGAACACGTTCTAATCCTTAAAAGTGACATTATTGGTCGAACCATTAATTTAAGAACACATTCTAGTTATTCTGACTTTATTTAAACATTGTGAAAGTGCGATTCGTCAAACAACAAACGAACGAAGTTTGATAGCACGACAGACACTTACAATTTAGAAAATACTATTTGAAACCAGAACATTCCATGTTTGACGAGAAAAAACAAAAATAAAAGATTTCTTCTAAGCTGCCGCTGAAGGTACAATTGTATCCAAGTGTGGACGATTAAACACGACTTACAATCCCAAGACTGTTTACAAAAACGAGAACAAGAACACTCTACAAAGTGTACGGACATTACAGCGCCGTTAATACAGATTAGAAATAACACGGAAAGTGTGTTACTGTTGAAATTTATCCTCATTTCCCGCCGGACTCCACCTGGCTACGTCATCTGTTATAATAACTAAAACATTGCGTTTATAAATCGCAGAGCTGGGTTAATCGAGTGCTTACACCTAGATTACGAATCCCTACAGTCACATATATAACTTCGTCTAACATTTGTTTTATCACGTAACGCATATGGTCAGGGAATTTGTACTTGATTTTCATCAGCAAGTTACCTCCGGACAAGGGATTTGTGGGTAAAGATAGTTTTGCTGCGCACATTAGCTGTACGTGTAACTATTATAAATTGTTTCTTGTAACTTAATCTCATTGGAACCCTTAGTTATAAATTGTAAGTGATGATGATAAAATGTAACTTCGGGAGATTTTGATGTTATGTCCCGACCACATAATTTGAAGACGAACGTTACGTATAACTTTAAACAAATTCTTAAAACTATGGAGCACTAGGTTAGAAAACACGACCTAACCTCCATTGTGTGCTCCATGTTTTGTTGCGCGCTTCAAAAATTATTACTTTATTTAATGAAGTAATAGTTTGGTCGTTAACAATTAAAGCTAACAAGTTGTGTTTAAAGCTGTAAGCAATAGACTGAGAACACTACGGGTCGAACTTTCAAACAAACTTGAGGCTCGGCAGGAGTGAAAATTCATTGACCCGCAGCGCTCCAAGTGGCAGAGCTGTACACTACTAGCATTGAGTTTGCCAGTTTTTCATTCTTCCGCTAGCAAATCTAGGACACCTTCATAAAGGCGGAAAATAGAGGGTTACAGACGTGACCCTGATTGTAAACTTACTGAAATGTGCATGCGTGACAATGTATGGTAGTATGTGTTATTAAACACAGCTGTCTCTCACACATTCAACATTAACGGATATATTATTTTCCTAGTATTCCTCCGCGAGCCACAAGTTGATGCGATAACCACCAGAGGGCAGGCTAAACACTCGAGTAGGAACATAAATTCGGCGTGTACATGCTTCCACAATAATGTGGATTTTTTCTTCATAAATTACAAAAAAATTATTAAAATTACTTTTATTTGAAAGGTAATTGAACTTCGAATGTGGTGAACTTTTTACATTTTTGGTATTTGCAAAATTGAATTAAAAAAATCGTAAACTTTGATTTAAGTTAAAAAAACTAATTTTAAAAACTAAAAGATATCCACATTCGGACCTGTCCTAACCTTTAAAATGACACATTCAGAATAATTTTCTGATCATCATTACTTCAATAATCTTATTACCCGTTTAAAATTGCTCTTATTAGTGTTGGAATTGAAGATGGTGGATGGGTCTGCCGAGCCTTAACTAGGCCTTTACTTTGCAAAATCTATAGAGTTATAATCCAAAACTGAAACTGAATAAGGAAAAGCTTCGTGAATTTAATTGTCTGTTTTGAGATAACCAACGTACGAAAAATTGCGTAAGAATTATTTCTTTCAATATAGTATTGTAAGTATAGTAAGACACAGTACAAACGTCTGGGCCGATTTTGGAAAAAATTCAAAGTAGCGTTAAATTTAGCATTTAAACCCTATAGAATATATTGATCACTTTTAGTGAACGTAAGTTCTATATTTATGAGAAAATATTTTCCCTACTAGCGTTAATTGATTATGTATTCGTTTATGAGCAGTGAACTGTTTATAAAACTTATTTTATATTAATTGGTAATCATTTACGTTTAAACTAATGCATTATAGTTTGCTTTAAGCTGTGTTATTTAATCAAAATTTGTACATTATATTAAAACTAGTGGACCGGGCAATGCTTCGCTATTGCTTGATTTACCTAACCTAAAATTATATTCAGTTTTTGATCCAAATCAGTTGTTGATCAAAATCAGCTGTTGATCAAAATCAGTTGTTTTAAGCTTTTCATACGAACAGCTGTTTTTTGTGCCCCTGATAAAATCAAAAGAAATCTTTCTTCTTCTTCCTTAAGATTGACCTTCCATAAGATTAACATGGCAATTTTGAGGGCCACTGGGGCGAAGCCCTTAACATACATTGAGCTCATTTTAAGGGAAGCACAACTTCAGAGTGAGCTCTGTAAAATGACACCAAAAACATCAAAATCGGTTAAAAACTCTAGGAGGAGTTCTACTCACAAAATAACCCCTAGCAAATTAATTATGTATAGATAATTGCAAAGAGATTAAAAGATTAAATAGCGATGCCACACTTTAATGTATTTCATTACTTTAAGTGAATCTTACAACATAAAGACAGGGACAAATTACTAAACGTGTTGGTCAATTTTAGGTTTATAGTTTTATACAAAAGTTCATAAAACTAATATAAGTAAATTGTATTTTCTTCAAAGGACATAAAAACTTCATTACTTTTCGACCGATATGAAATTGTTCTAAGGCGTTCATAAATGTTTTAAGTAATTTTGAGTAATGCCTTCAAAAGAATAGACTTTGTGTCAGGTTAAAATCTTACTTACAAAACGCCCAATGTTTTCTTGTACTAGTGTTAAAAATCGTACCGATTGTATTTAACGAAAACTGCTTCAACAATCAACTTACTGCAGGTAAAGACGCGTCTAGCGGTATTCCGTAAGCGATAAAATTCACGTGTAGACATAATGCAAGAATTTTGACGAGTGAAATGTGTTTCCAGATGTGCTAATCAGGCAATTTAACAGTCAGTGATGATTGTTTGAAAAAACTCGCGCCCGTTTGGCGGCAGAACATCTGATGCAATGCAGTGACATTATATTGGTGTGAAGGAATTTTGTGAAACGCTTCGGAGGTGTCTTACTGTCTTCTGGGAACCATTGTGCGCCTTATTAGTCATTTATGGCCGTTCAAATTATAGATAACTATTTAAATAGCCTCGTTTCTGTAAGATTCCCGTCATTTCATATTTGACTGGTGCATTTTTGCGACTGCATTTTAACGGGTTTCAAACTTGTCCGGGTATTACCGTTGTAAAATCAAGTATTGCACGAATCATGGTACTTACCCAGTTCTGAACCCTCGACTTATTCAAGTTTGCCAAATCTTGTTTACAACGACCAATGCAGACATCGTAGTACTCGTCTCGAATGTTTATATTCGAACAAATATTATACGCACTTGGTTCATTAGTCTTCTATTTTGGTCTCTAGCTCTAATTAAAACTACCATTTGGTATATTAAAGTAACTGACAAGGCACTGATCTCTTATCAATATAAATATTTAAGAAACAAAAGTAAACTGAAATTTAAAGCGAAGATAACCAGTCAGTGGTTTTTGACTTATAAAAAACACCTTGCATTATCCACACTCTGCACTAACATACAATGCGTTTCAGAACAATTAGTTACAAAACAAAATAGAAAGGTATGACCGAAATAATTACTTTTTTGTTGCAATATTATTAGTTTGAAAGGGTTCATAAAAATAAAACGTTCAATGTTTATTTTTTATTTTTTAGTATTTTCATTATTTTAATTTACAATTAGTCAATATACTATAATTAGATTACCTAAAAAGAAAATTACGTTATGAAGATAGAAGAGCCTCCGGCCAGCAATTCTTCCTAGTCAGACAGCATGTCCTTCCGCTTCACACGGAACATGGAGTTAACAACAGCCTGCCAAGAGGGAAGGATGTCCCGAAAGGCGATTCATGTGACTCCTACTTCGACGAATAATTTCCTCTTGGATCGTTGGCATGGATCTCAGAGATACGATTATACCATGGTGGATTCAAAATAACTCGTAGAATGTTATTTTGGGCGCTCTGCATGCATTGTATAGTGGACTTGCTTGCAGTGCCCCAAAGTTCAATGCCATAAGTCCAAATAGGTTTGAGGATTAAGCAATAGACTAAAAGTTTGTTAAGTTTGTTAAGACACACAGAAAACCTAGGTTGATTGTCTACCTAGGAGCCAAAGTAGGTTTCTGAAACGATTGTTGATCACATCTCTCTTGTTCCTGACATGATTTTTCCGCGTCAAACGACGATACAAGTAGAATCCAAGATACTTAACGCATTCGGACTGAGGCGAAATATCATTTCCCAATTTAACGGGGCACATATCTCTTTACGAAGAGCAAAGGTAACGTGATGTGATTTGGATGCACTGGCTTTTATACGCCACTTAACTAACCAGGCATTTGTAATGTCCAATTGTCTTTGCAATCCGCTGCTAGCTTCGTCTGAACCATTACTACACGAGAGGAAAGCAGTATCATCTGCAAACGTTGCAACAGTAATGCCTGGTAACTGTGGCATATCACATTTGAATATATTGTACAACACAGGGTCGAGTACCGAGCCCTGTGGAACACCTGCGTAGCAGTTATAGAGGGCAGACCTCCCCTCACCATGCTTAACCTGAAAGACTCTCCCAAACAGATAAGAGTCCAATACCAGGAACATCGAATGGGGCAAGAATGTCTTG
>JAGFPH010000622.1:316814-334234 GCA_018207615.1 Philaenus spumarius | reverse complement strand
TCGTTTGCAACTTCCAAGTATAATTACCATACATTCTAAATTCTATCATTTCCGCTTGCAACCTGTATTATTTAAGAGCATTTCCGTTTTCGTTGTCATGCGCAAACACAATAGTTTAGTTTTGCTAATATGTAGTCATGTCTAGGACTAGAACTGAAATGGAATTAACCTCAATTCAAGTTTTATTTTATTTAATATTCACATAGCCAAAGGAGTAATTTAAAAATATATAACTGAATGAAGTAATATTGCAAATAAGTGAATACTATTTACAAGTAATATTCTTTAATTAGAATGCTATGTTTTGTAAAAAAATACATAAAAAGCAATGTGTTCTTTTAAGCTGAAAATGTATAAGCCAATACTTCAAAAGGAGCCAATACCTTCAGGCCATTAACCGAGGGATTGGGCTACACTTGTTTTGCAGCTATACAAATATTGCAAGATCTAATTTGACATGTCTATTTTATATAATAAATCTATATTATAAAGAGGAAAAATTTGTTTGTTTGTTTTTATGTAGGGGGTAATCTCTGGAACAACTGAACCGATTGAAAAAATAGTTTTACTAATAAAAAAGCTTCACTATCAATGAGTAACATAGGCTATAATTCATTTTGATAAAAACATTTTTTATTTCGATATTTGTAAATTTAGTCGCCAAAATATCTTAGGTTAGGCCTAGACTGATGAATTACCATAGCAACCAATTGAATAAAATAATAGATAAAACAGCTGTTTGCTCTAATATTTCCGTTAACACCTGATTTCACATTTTGAACCAACTATTTGTATTTCTAACTTTTAGGTTAGGTTTTTATTAAAGTGTAGACCTAAGCCTTGCTGGTTCTTTTAACCTTTATTATAACTGCCGTTATAAAATATACGAAATAATTAGATTTGAACATTTAACATTATTTACCATCTTAGCTATGGGGTTATTATTAATCAATCCTACACCTTTATTATAAAAAAACATGATTATGTGTATAGAAGGTTCCAACGGGGTTGGCGTGCGGAACACACAGGGTTTCCCCTAGTATGCAATATAAAAACTATTGACTTTACTGATAAACAAATAGCAGCCGTTTCGATGCGTTAATATTTTTAATAAACTGATGTTAGTTTTATAAAATACTAGCTTGAAAGCTGAGTTGATAATAATATGAACTAGTTATAAAAATCTCTATTATGACTATTTTACAACTTTTGTTTATTACGGCACATTATATCCGCTAGGGGAACCCACTGCATGTTTCGTACGCCAACTTCCATGTCACGCCAAATAAATTAACCGCATTACGTAGGACGTTCTACAAAGGTTCACTATCATTTGGGTTGGTGTGATTTAAAACTTTACATAATTTAGTTTATTAATTTATAAAGGAAAGTCTTTTAAAAATAAATTTTTTAAGGCGAAAACCCTGAGTGGTCATTTTTGACTGGAAAAACGAGCATTCTATTCATGGTATATTGTCGTGCAGTTTGTTTCAATGAATGAAAATGTTGTCATTTTAATCAAAAATATGAAATTTCATTTTTACTTCATAGTTATATTTATAAGTACACTTTTAGGTGTTTTTTAGTTTTAGTTTTATAAATAACCATTATTTATTTAATTACAAAAAAACTAAAAAAAATTGGAACTAAAATTTAATAAATTACCGCTAAGTTAACTGTTTATTATTTTTTATTTTAACATCTAAACGTATTTACCGATTGCCAATAATAAGAAAACTCCTCCTGTTGGCATTGCAAAAAATTAAAAAGGTAAATGCTACTATGTAGTGGACAGTATAAAGTTTCACAACAAAATGTCATTGTAGAGGTCGTAACCAAGTTTAGTACCAGTAGTAACAAATAAATAAAATTTAAATTAAATTTTCTGTAAAAAGTAGTTGTTGATTTAATACATAGTTGTTATTCTTGGTAATGTCTCTTCCTAAAGATCGTGTCCAGATGTTTCCTGCCACAGGAAATTAAAATGAAGTCTAAATTGAAATATAGGCTATATTGCTACGGACTCTTGTTTATTTTTATAGGAAAATCATTAAACAATTTTTAAAACCCCTAACCCATAGACGACGAAGATGTTATTGTATTATCTGTGAAATTAATTTAGTCTTTTAATACTAACTATATTATTTATTGTAAAAAAAACTACGAGCTTTGAGTTTATGAGAGGAACTTAACAGACGTGAATACAGTAAAAATGCCGTATGATTTAAGTTGCTTTAGAAACAATGATTAGTGTATTTTATAGATAAAAAGTGTTATTATGATGAAAAGAAATCATTATTTTTGTATCATCCCTGATACGGAGCCAATAAAATATAGTCAACAAACATTCAGGCATACCAACGATGTTTCCCGAATGTACGAGGAAAAAGCTGAAGCGGAGATAAAAGACGTCTCTTGATCACTGGCTATACACACCCGTCACATCACGGCACGGTATGCTCTCCAGAGCATTCAAATATTTTCCAGCCGTGACGTGGCGGGTGTGTATAGCCGCACCTTTAACCCATAACCCACACCACTAAAACTAGTTAGCAAAATACAATAGATAATTTGAGCAAAACAAGTATCTAGAAATACTACGAATCACATTCAAATGATGCAGAAACGCTAACATCATATCAATTACTTTGAATAATCTCCTAGCACTGTCTGAATGCAACTCGTTCCTCCTACGGACATGTTTTAATTTTTCACACTCCAAAAGAATGTTTTGAATGAAACTATTTTCAAAATGTGTTACGCTAACCTTAAAATATTACTAAGCTTTTATTTCTTAAAAATACAAACAAAAAATATTTATTTAAGATGTCGTTCAAACAGTATTCATATGTTGACAAGTATTTATTTGTGGATGTATTGCTGTGACTATTTCAGTCAACAAAGTGTTATACAGTATAGAAGTGCATGTAGTTTTACGGTAGAAGTGGAAGTTACGGTTTTGTTATGGGTTTTCAACTACTGTATTATCAAAACGTTTCACTTTTTCTAGGCCTAACCTTAAAATAAATTACTAAGCTTTTATTTCTAAAAAATTCAAACATAAAAACTATATTTTTAACAGACTTCGTACTATGTATACTATATAATTATTACAGGAGAGTAATTATTTTTTGTTACCTTATTTTGGTCACTTCTTGGAGTAAGAGTTGGTCGTAACAAAAAGTTTTTCAGCCAAAAGTTTCAGATGATATTTAGAAGGTTCGCAATAACTTTGAATAGATTCAACAAAGTGCTTACTAATGGTTGTCGATAAATTGTTTTTCCACTATTTGAACTAATGGTTGGTGTTATCAAAAAAACCTAAAAAAACTGTAGACACCATTCTTAAATGGTAGGAGGTATAATAAACGGATAAAACATGTATCATATTTAGAAAATTGTCGCGATTTTGCAGTTTTTCCATTTCTATTCTCTTGGTCTCATTTTGCCCATTGACTGAACGAGGTTTTCAATTCCTATATTTTATGTACAAGTCTAGAAGTAATTTGTGCACAATTAGGCAGTTATAGTGTCCGCAAAAATATTGTAGGCCTATACGTACATAAAGTGATGTCGTACATACTTTTCAAACGAAAATGTTTCTATGTATAAAACTATGGTAAAGACGCAATAGATAGGCCTAATCTTTTGTACATTTAAACAGAATGAGGAAGTTACAATTCAATGTTTCAGCTGTATATTAGTAATTGTTATGATGAAACGATTACGCCCATGAAGGATAATATCGCCAGTCATCGGTCTATGTCACATTCATACAAAACCCTCAATATTATAATAAAAAGTATTTCTGCTGTTTTAGTAATATTCTGAACAAATTTACGACTAACGCGTGAATCGACTGGTTATAAATTTTATTAAAACTTAAAATACTCTTCTGCCCTTTTGAATTATTTACCTACGTTGCTAGATATCGTGTTCAAGGCTGTTGACATTGATGTTCTCTTCAGATAAATTGCACAAAAGAACCGTAAGATTTACTAAGTGATACTCAGGAGCTCAGTAGACCTCATGATGTGGTTTTACCGTGTTTAACAAACTTGCCGAAAGGTCCAAAAATAACCTACTACAATACAAAGACTGTGTATTACAACGAACACACAATAGTCCAACATGTGACTCTATTAGTTCGCATCGTCGGGTTCTTAGTTCGATCCTTACTTTCACAATCCCATAATCGTTTGTCAGCGCCGTCGCCATTATTGTTGTTTGCCAAATTAAGCGACAAAAACAAGACATCTCTGTCGTTATACAGCGTCATAACAAGTATAAGTTTCAATAAATTCCTGCTTGTATAAATTCAACATTTTAGGGAATGTACTGTCTGTTATGTGAAACCGTTACTGAATTTTGAAAATCTGATACACGGCTTAATTAAATTGTAGTTTAATGTTGGTAGTTTTTTATTTTTATTGTTAGCTTCGACTACACAAAAACGTGATGACAAAATAGTTCTTCTACCAAAGCATATTTCGAATCAATAGGTAAACAATAATGATTTTAGTTATTTTATAGATTTTTACTCCCAATAAGTAGAAATCCCAGCAAAAATTGTAAATAAAACATCCTTATTTGAGACAGTATAACCAAATCCAGTTTAGGTATTATCTAAACTAAACATGTTATAGTTTCTGTCCATCGAAGACTAGAGAGAGAGCTAGTCCAAACCAAATCCCACCTCAGAGAAGGACTTCATTAAGAACTGTTTCTCCTAGCTCACTGTGTAAGGACAATGCAAGAGTAGGAGCGAATTATGCGCATAGCCAACAGGGTCAAGCTATCCATTACTAATTGCTACAACAATGACTTGGAACTATGGTAAACTGGAAAGTAAGACAAGTAAAGCACACACAACATTCAGCAAAAGGG
Source organism: Philaenus spumarius (assembly GCA_018207615.1). NCBI lineage: Eukaryota > Metazoa > Arthropoda > Insecta > Hemiptera > Aphrophoridae > Philaenus > Philaenus spumarius. Next base: position 329,347 of record JAGFPH010000622.1, on the reverse strand, counting down.
AAAACTGTGCGCATAAAATAGCACATAATAGCAGGAATTCATTCCACATTATTAATTACGGCTTAGCAGGAGTGAACAAATATTTCTGAATTGACCGCAGCGCTCCAAGTAGCAGAGCTGTACACTACTAGCTGTGAGTTTGCTAGTTTTTCATTCTTCCGCTAGCAAATGTAGGAAACTTTCATAAAGGCGGAAAATAAGGGTTACAAACGTAAACCAGACTGTAAACGTACTGAAATGTGCATACGTGACAATGTCTTATTAAATGTGTATGTGTTATTAAACATAGCTTTCTATCACGTATTGAACATTAACGAATATATTATTTTTCTAGTATTCCTCCGAGAGCAACAAATTGGTGGGATAACCACCAGAGTGCAGGCTAAACACTCGAGTAGGAACAAAAATTCAGCGCGTACATGCTTCCCGAATAACGTGGGTTTTTTCGTCATAAATTATAAAAATTTATTGAAATTACTTTTGTTTGAAAGGTAATTAAACTTCGAGTGTGGTGATCTTTTAACATTTTTGATGTTTGCATTATTGAATAAGAAAAATAATCGCAAGCTTTGATTTTGAGTTAAGTCAAAGAACAAATTTAGTTAAAAACCAATTTTAAAAACTAAAACATATTCACATTCGGACTGACCTAACCTTAAAATTACACATTCAGAATAAAGTCTGATCATTATTGCTTTAACATTGCTTTTATGGGAGTTGAAATTCAAGATGGTGGCTGGGTCTACCTAGCCTTAACATATTTGTAACACTGCTAGAATTTCCCCCTATATTGTTGCTGAGATTAGTCCAGCATTTTATTTAGGTAGATAAGATAATAGTTATTGACGTCATATTAAATAAATCCCAACCCAACAATCAGCTGTTTTGAACGTGATTTGAATTAAATCAAACCTGCTCATTAGATAATAATTTTATTACTTTGCATAATCACGTGAGTGTACTTCTACACTCTTGCCAGTAGATTGTTATCTTTATGGTTAAAGACGCTTATTGCATTTACATTAGTAAAAAATAAATACGTGTTAGTTGAAATACGCGGCTAAGGTTCTTCCTTCGAGCACAAAGGAAAACCCTGACAGTCGCCATTGCGTCCTTGACGGGCGCCATTTGGAAATGATTTGTAGTAATAAATAGAATGGGAAAATAAGAAAACCAAAGAGTTAAACGAGTACCTATGTTCCAAAGAAATAGATTACCGAATGAAATTCATTGATCTAAATCGAATGATAAATTACCATTTAATTTGTAATGTTTTGTAGAAAATAAATTAAAAGGTACTATTTTTTAAATTTGAGGTTATTTGATTTTGCACATGCTTCAGAATTGTAATTTGAACATATTATTTTAAAACTGTAGTTTAAAATATATAATTTTTGTACTAGCTTCCAACCAATAAATCGTGCTTCATTTTACAACAATACAAAAATAATATAACTACAATTTTAAAATTGCCGTTTCAATTCCTTTGCATTAAATATATGTAGAGGTCTCTTACTTTTTTGCACGATTTGTTTTAATAGTTCAGTTTAAATTAAGGTGCAGCTATACACACACGTCACGTCACGTCACGTGCAGGTACGAAAAGCATATTTTTATTTCATCAGCATAATTTTAAGGGCACTTTGGGTTATTTGGTTTTAGGTTACAACGCTAGTGATATCTATTTCTGGAGACCAGACCGATTGTCGAGCAGTTTGTTTCAATGAAAGAAAATGTTGTCATTATAATCAACAAATCATGAAACGTCAATTTTATATCATAAGTATTTTTTCGTTTTTGTTTTAGGTTAAAACCATATTGATACCTATTTCTGAAGATCTACCAGGCCGATTTTAGTGTTGTTTGTTTTAAATGAAAGAAAATGTTGTCATTATGAGTCAACAAAATATAGTCAACAAACATTCATTCATCCAACGATGTTTCCTGAATGTACGCGGGAAAAGCCGAAGTGGAGATAAAAGACGTCGCTCGACGGGACCCTTGGTTATACACACCCGTCACATCACGTCTCTAGAGCATTCAAATATTTTCCAGCCGTGACGTGACGGATGTGTATAACCGCACCTTTATATTTCTAATTCTAAAAGATTACTAACCTAGAATATTTTGATGATTTAAACAATACGTAAACCGTGCACATAACATTTTTTTAACCCTGTTGCATGACATCTTAGATATGAAAATTTGTTTGTTGTGATTACCTGGAAAGATATCAGTTTTGGGGAAAATATTATATAAATCTATAAAATACCCTGCGACTTTGAACTATTTTTGACTACCGATAATTTAACTAAGGCAATCATGTGTCTGGTGAAAATAGCGCAAATCTATTTAAATAGGCTAGTTCAAAACAAATTGACACCAGATTTTAGTTGGACGTTTAGGTTGTAGGATGAAATTATCTGCTTGGATTATAATTGCAGCCATTTTGTTGAACTGACAGTATATAAACGTATTGTTATTTATTCGTTGTCATAGCAGCTACACAAGCTATAGCTTACCTATAGATATAAATTTTCAACAATAATTACTTCATATTCAACAAATAAAATTACATGATACTACATTAAGGTACATTTTGTTTAAGGAGAGGAGTTTATCTCCAAAATTACTAAACCCTAAACCTATTCAAAACTTATTCACTGGTTTAGACCAGGGGTTCTCAACCTGGAGGCATGCCCATTTGGGAGGGGGGGGCATAGAAGAATTTCAAGCGAGGCGTAAGTGTATTAAAAAAAGTAAAATCATAATTTACTCAATTTTGTGTCATTAATGTTGTGAAAATGACTGGTATTACATGCAAACCTAACCTAGATAACCCCAAATAAATTTGTTTTTATTTCTTTGATTTCATATGTTCTAACAATAATATGTTCAAAATATAGTTATGAGCAGTAATATTAAATTTTGTGTATGAAATTATCTATATTTTCATTTAGCAACCAGCTTCAGCTATCCTAACCAGCTTCAGTTTCAAATTCCGATTGTACTACTTGTATTAACCACATATGGTGGTTGTACAGGAGGGGAGGTGTTCAAAGGGGGGCGTAGAGCCTGAAAGGTTGAGAACCACTGGTTTATTATCCTGAGTTTACAAATCCATTGTTTTTTTAGCAATTTTATTTGTGTAAATGCACATTTTTTAATGTGGAACCCTTACTCGATTACTAAAAATTTTAGTTTTATTGAAGGTTTGAAAGTTATATTGTTGGAGTGAAGAGAATGCTGATGTAAATCTAGATGGCATAGATGTACAAGAAGCAGTATTTTAAATAGTGACAGTATTATTATCCACAAAAAGTACCTTAGTGTAGTATCATGAATTATTTGTTGAATAAAGAAATGATTATTGTTATTTAAATATGTAAGAAAGGAGGGATCTAATTATTGTTTAACATCACTTACATACCAGGAATGTGTAATATTAGGTGCCATATAACAATATCAAAGGATATGTTTATTATTATTTTAAATTAGAAATTTCTGCAGAACTATAAACTAAATACTAACTTGGTTTTATAAATTTATTTGTTATTCTGCTTACATTGTTACTAACAACAGTTTTGTTAAGCACAAAAACTATTTCAAAATTCACACAAGGTTGATGGTATCAGTGTATTTTTTTATGTTCTCAAATCCAGTTTGCAATTAAAAACATCGTTAAAGTAATTTAAGTCGTCGATCATTGCACGTGATATTGTAGAAATTGTTCTCGCATTTTGTCAAGATTTTATCGTGCAATAATTTATGTAAATAACACATGTTGGTCGGTCATCATACGTCATACATTACCTTATTATGGATGCCATACATAATACGAAGCAGGATATAAAGAAGACCGAATTGAGTCGAATAAAAATACTGTGCAGAAGAAAAGTTGCAAGGTATGACTATTTCTCGTAACGACTAATTTTTTCATATTATTTATATGTGTTGTCAAATTATCGTAATCTGTCAAAGACGTACATTATTAATTATCTGATAATATGAAAAGGTATGTCAAAGGATTAAAAGATTATTACACGCCACATAGTGTAACGAATAATGTATAATGTTATACACTTAAGTAGTATTACTTTTATCTTAGACATTTTCGTTCAGTTTGGAAGTCTACGATACATACAGAGTGTTCAAAGTCCCTTTAATCCCCTTTATTATTTTTGTTACTGAAAATAAGTTAACAAAACTTTCTACATGTCTTGTGTTGCAACGGGACACTTTTTCAAACATATCTAAACCTTTATGATTTTGGGGGGGTTAAGGGGGGGGGGAGGGGTCAACTATTTCAAATATTAAGGGAGGTCATGTAATACACAATTGAAAAGCTTATTGACAAAATCTGGAAAATGATATTGTTATCATAACATAAAAGTAGGTTATTAATTAGTTAATATTAGGAATAAGTAGGTTGTATGTTATTATTACCCTCTAAGCCCCCAATATCATAGAGGGTCAAATATGTCAACAAATTTGTACTGTTATGCAACACAAGATAGATACCTACAAAGTTTTGTTAACTTATTTTCAGAAACAAAAATAATGAAGGGGAGGGGTTAAAGGGACTTTATGCACACTCTGTATAAAGGTTGTTCTACAAATATGATGATTTCTCTCCCCTCAATATAAATGGTGAAACCTAATAGTCTATTATTTACATTAACTTATACTCCCTATAACAGACCTATGAATAACAATATTAATACTACTACTGAGCTGTGAGGACCATTTAAAGAAGCAAAGGTAATTGTAAATTTTTGAATTTAAACGTCATTATATAGGCCTAGTATCATACGAAATTGTGCACAACTATTCTATGGAAATAAAGTAACACCATCGAATATTAATTATGGTTCACGTTTTACATCGGCCGAATTATAACCATTTTTATTTTATTTTTTTTTTAAATATCAAGCTTTTGTAAACACTAAAAGATCTAACAGTTGATTTGGTTTATCAGATTCAATCATTCAAGTTTACATATACATGTAGGCCTATATATATTATAATTTAAATCGGTTTTAAAATGTCGTGAAAATTGTGCACTTACTGCGCATGCCTTACCAAAACAAGTATGAGAAATTCGGAACATTATTTTTTTTTGGTCCTAAAGTATGAGTAACTAATAATAAACTTGAATAGACAAAGAGACATTAGAATTTAATCTTTAAAAATACATTACAAAATTTTCTAATACTAGCGTCTTCAGAAAAATATGTATTGACATCGTGGGCAAATCATCCCAATAAGGAGAGTATTTGGATTAGGACATCAATTATAAAAGTTCATGAATGTAACAGCTTTCATGACGCTTGAAAAATTTACCCAAAAGTTTTGCAACTGTTACATAACATTGGGTTTGAACCTAAACATCTGAAAATCCAACTTTTAGGATTAGGATATTCTCTTTAACACTGATTCGTCCAAACTCTTCATTGTACGTTGAATTAAACAAATTGTACTGCCTAAAATAACTCATTTTCTGTACAACCTTAAGAACGAGGTTGGAGCACGCATCATATCCCTTAAATTTCATGATCTGATACGGACTACGGCCCTAAAAAAAATCCTATCAAAAGTTATTTGCTCCTTACCAATCAATCTTTCAGTTGTATCTATCAAGAAATCCTAAAAATGAGGATTAAAAAACCAGGATATCTACCTCTCAGACAGTCAATCTGCTTTAAAGGCTCTTGAATCATTCAACTTTGAATCCAAACTGGTTTAAAAGCATTGCATGTCTATGGTGATCGGTGTCACCCTAAAATGGGTACAGTACCTGTACCCATAGAGGTATTGATGCGACCGCCTGCCTGGTTTAGCCGATCGGCCTCATCGGTGAAGAACTATTATGTGGAACGCCAAAGGGCCGCCTTAGGTATGTGATTGAAGCCTGGATGGAACAATGTTGATCTCATCATTGTGATTTAGCGCTTAAGCTTAGATAGGTATAGAGGTAGGTTTATCCAATGTTCCAAATTCGATATACGTATATCTAAGGGCCGACAAGATCTACGGCGGATGGTAGGTATACTGACTAGTCACTACCAGGTTGCTTGCAAAGGACTCCTGTCGGTTCTGCTCTGACAGGAGTGAATCGATATAAAAGTGCGTCCAAAATTTACCAACATTTTTCGGTAATTTCCACAAACATTTTTTAGTTAGCGGACAAATGTTTGTGGTGTGGTAGTGGGGACGCTACCGGCGAACAAATACATCGAGTAGATGGGGGAGTGGTCCGTCATTTTAGTTTGACTGAAATGTTCGGTGGAGGCCCGGAAATTGTAATTATTGTTTGCTCGCAGTCTGTGAGTAGTGCACGTGTTTTGTTCTAGTTGAATTCATTATTTCCGAGTTTAAAGTAGTTGAAGCGGTAAGAAGTTTTGGACACGTGGTTTGGAGCCAGGCTACATGTTTACCGTCTAAGGCACCCAAACATTGGTCAAACTGCCGAGTGATTATGTTGCCATTAGAAACTGTCTGCTACTTTTCACGAGAACCAGGCATTTCCACGTATTTCGATAAACAGTTCACAATGGCAAAACACACTTCGGGTACTACTTCTCTTAAGCTTTGCTCTTATTCTTTAAATAAAGAGAGAATGGTACGAATCGAATGTAGCTAAAAACTGAAGTTATACCCAAACGATCTTGAACTCAGATAGATTTGCGAATTGTTGTTCTGTTGTTCGCAATTAATGGTCCTATTTTCAAAGTACGCGTTGGACATTCTTGTAAAATACATCACCACTGTGTTTATACCTACGCTGTGTTTATTGCCACCATCTCCTCTGGCGTGCGGGATGTCGTATGTTCATCACTAGATGACCTGCACCAATACAAGGAAGCCGACGGCGGTTTTCGAATCTCCTTTTCTAGGCGGCTAAACCACTTTACACTGTGTTGAAATTATCACACTTCACAAACACTAAAAAGTTTGTAAAAACCCGTTTCTCATCAGTGTTGGCTGAAAATTTTTATAAGATTTGTAAGAACAAACATATTCGGCAAACGTTCCCCCCAAATTTTTGAACGTTGCTTGTCATGAGTGAACGCACCGTAACACCTTTTATGTCAGTGTGAAGCACTTGCTCGTAAGAGATATGCGGAATTCTGTTGATGGACCCAGATGAGTTCTGCAGTGTGGATACCAAGATCTTTCTTAGCTTCAAACCTAACCCGGTCATGATCTGGGTCGAACACTAACATGGCTATGTTCCCTTTAGGGTCGCAGTGGATCGGAGACAGTGGGACCCTTTAGATGTATTTCCCAAACCTAAAGAAAACCACTAAACTTCATGAAGTAGATTAACTGAGGCTATTTTCTTTATTTTGAATAAACAGATTTTAAATGAGACCATAGAGGGAGTAAGTTTAAAATTATTTCCATGGATTTTTGATCCGGCCATAAGAAATTGAAACGTAATTATCGCTTCTATTTTCAGTTAAAGAACTCGTAAATTAGAATAATTCGTTTTTCACAAAACGGACAAATATTTCAAAATTAAAAGTCAATTAGATAATTATTTGGATTGAATTCATCGATAGAAAATATATGAAATAGTACATTCAAGTTAAACATTATTTTTATGAGAAATCTAATAAGACCAAGGTGAATCATAGAATTGATTAACTATATTATAACTGTATAAAGCATACATTATGCGTTACTTTTAAGTAAAAAATTTAGATTTTAAAAGATCTTTTCGTTTAATTAAAAATAGCGGACATTGGGTTTTACAATCATCTTGCTCTATGGCAAGCTTTTTAAGTGTGCGTTGACAGTTGTCAGTTTGACAGTTACCAAAGTTTTTTCAGTTTGGGAACAAATGTCCTGCGCGCGCACGGTTCTGGCGGCGGCCTTCTATTGAACCGGTTGTAAAGGAAATGAAGTCGGCCGTGAGAATAGTAAAGTTTACGCTTCTGTTCTGTCTTATGTCTAACAAGACATTTAGGTTTCCGCTCCTGAGTGCTTCCTGCTTCTTTACAAAACTTTCCAATTCGTTTCCTGAAACTGGGAAATATTGCAAATCTACACTTCCCGTTACAAGTGAATTATTTGCATTTTATTTGTACTTACTGGACGATGTTCTGTCGATAAAAGTGTTTACAGTTTTTGTTCTTGTGTTGTACAAAATAATGTTTCATCGTTTAACACGAGTATGGGAATAAAGAAGTTTCTATTGAAATTTTTCTATAACAAGTACCAAATACGGCGGCTAGGCATATTATGGAACAAATGAAAACTACGAGGCATCAATAACCAATGGCATTTATTTACAATTCTATCGCCGGTAGTTAATGTTTACAATTTTGGATATGAAATACCGAGTTTTTCAAAAGTAACTTATTATTTTAAATAATTGTGATAAGTGACGAAGTTAACTTTCGAAACTGAGATTATAAATTTAAGGTGCTGTACATCGCATTACCTTTTGACATAGACAAAAATCAATCATTCAAATTTATATTGCCTAATTACCGGCAAGGTACAGATTAAAAGTTGTAGATCCGGTTGCTATGTTCTATGAAAGAATGTCAAGTGTAATTTTTCTCATACCTCATACAAAGTCCTGTTGCATTATATCGTTGCTCCCTACAACACGCAAATAATGTCGAAACTTAAATTAAAATTGAAATATTCTATATATCGGAATGGAAACTAAAATTATCTTCCTCAGATCTGCAACAAATATTTGAAATTAGAGTCCCCACTGATCCTCTCATTTACTTTTTGTCGATTTTATACGGTGCAAAAGATATGTAGTTATTTGAATTGAAGGTAACATCTAAATAAATTAACAAAATACAGATTAATGAAAGCCAAAACTGATAAAACAAATAACTCGATCGAAATAATTAATAATGAAAGCATACTATTGACTACGGAGGACAATAGAGTAAAATCAAAACCTACTTGAAAATTTAAATATAGTTTCTAAATGCATTTCTAGACTTGCTGCGGCGGAATCGTTTCAATCCTTGTACGCAGCAGGACCAAATATAGTTTTGGACATTATTTGATTTCTGTTTAAATAATAATTGCTAATAAGACGGTAATTGTTTACTTTATCAGAAACAAATTTTCCCATATTGAGATATGTTTCGTATTTCAGTATTCTAACAATGTATTAACATGATTAAAGGCCCGGAAAAATAAATTCACCCTGAAGAAATGAAGAAAAAAATATTGGCTGAAGTTTTAACTTATAGTCTCTAATCACAGTATGTTTCAAGCAAATGTTCCCGTATTAAGATATGCTATATATATATATTTATATATATAACAATTAATTAACATAATTCAAGGCACAGAAAAAGAAATACGAATGAGTAACTTACTTTACGTCGTCATCTAATGAAGAACTAGTGTCGCTTGCTGACGGTTCATTACGCGGTACTGGAGATTTATTTTCGTCGATGTATAGCCGGCCAATTGAAGGCCTTTTCTTACCTTGTCTTGTCTATTGTTCCGGCTCTTTTATCAATGTTAATCCGTTGTTAGAATACATAAATACGAAACATATCTCAATACGGAAAGATTTGTTTCTGACACGGTAATAGTAAAAATGTTTACATAAACCATTCAAAAAAGGCTAAACAGAAATGTAAGAACAATACAGAACAAATATCGCTGCGGCGTTCTAGCGATATGCTATTTGCCATTTTATGGTTCTTGAGGCAGCAAAATAGCAGGTAAAAATTGTGGATTTTACTTATAATTATTTTGTTATTCGTTATTTAGTTGTTCTTCGTTTGCAATGATTTAAGCCTAACTAAAATACTACTTATCCGATTCATATGAAACTTGTTAAGCATTGACTTCTGTGTAAAATGGAATTTGGATCTATGTACAACATGAAAATTATCACATAAACAATTCATGGTGGTCCATACTAAATATTTTAATCAGAATGAGGAGGTTTGCACATGAAATGTATAGTTTTGTTATTAATCATAATACGTTACACTTTCAATAATTAATGATTTTCTGTTTAGTTTTCGAGAGGATAGTTATTTTGGACTCAGGCAAAGCCGGATGCCTCTAAGGTAAGTATTAACATAATATAAATTATACAAAAACAAACACATTCGACTGAAACTGTGTACAGTCGGAACTATGAATGGGAGGCCAGACTTGTAATTACTATTTACCAGATAATGCATTTTCGTAAAGCTACATCTTTAAACTTCGGTAAACAAAACAAGATTGACATCTACGCGACTAGTACTTTTACATGTGACACGGGCCAAGATCATATTCAATAAGACGCATAGCGGATAATCTGAGGGCACTTTACATAACTAATACTCTTATCAAGTAGGGTTTCTAAGTACAGTTGAACCTTGAATATACTTTTGTCAACATGAATGCTTTGAGCAAACTACGCTACCGCCGCTTGCTGATGCGGTAGTGATAGTATTGTACCCGACCCGGCACAAAGGCTAATCCAATTGGAGACGTGATAATCTTTAACCAAAGTCTCGAGAACTCTTCAACGATTCTATAGTTTTGTTCCTTTCAGAAAATACTTGAATACGAAGAAAAGCTGTTCAGATTATGTAAGGACATTTCAGGGTAAAACATTGTTTGGTACAATACAAATAAAAGTGAACTTTCAAGATACAACTCGTACACATTAGTGTAAGACGTATACACTGGAAATTTATTTTTAGGATCAAAATGAAAAATCCTAATAAAATTTTAAGTACTTTTACTGAACCATATTTTAAAAGGGAGGAACAAATTATATTATTATAATACTACATAAAAGTTTGAAATAGGTCTTTAAAATGATGCTAGAAAATCTTACTTTTGCTCTTAATCACCATTTCATTTTCCATCAAACAGACATTATATCCTTATATATTATTTCACAAAGGTGTTTTTGTGTGGCAATGACATTCTCCCTAACTTCTTTATCAAAATTAATGCTTCAAACATCATTTTAAAGCTTCATATGATTCCTGATGAAAGGCGCCCTCTATTAACAATCTGTTTAACTAACATGACAGCTGTTAGTTAGATTGTTTGCATCATATATGCAAGTGTGATCTATCACACAATCAATCAAATTAAACCAACGTAAATAAATAAACTTAATTTACTTAATTAAATCAATGTATTAAATCGGCAAGTAGGCCTACTCTAACTTGGAAAATATACACACGGATTAGCTGGTTGAAACTAATTTAATTTAAAACCTCCTTGACACTACAGCCAGATGTATCACCTACACTCGATTCCTCGTTCACCGCCGCGTGCAGTACAGGTCTTATGGGAGAATAGACATGCTACTACCATTAGAGGAAACATCACGTTTATTGTTATGCGGGTTGCGTCAACTGTACGATCGTTGCATGGGAGTTGATGTTTTTTAGTTGGCTATTATCGCTGAGACTGTCGTAATGGCTTATGGGCTCTCTGTACTACACGGTGAACGTGGAATCGAGTGTAGGATTGATACTGCTTCTCCTCTACAAGTGGGTAACTAACACGCCTCGTTACCGTTTGATTTTGCTACACGTTTCTGTTGTGTGACGGGCTTATTGTAGTCCCTTATATTACAGATTTTTTCGTTAACATCTCTTAGAATGCCATGGATTTTCTAGGTATATTATCTTTTCTCTGTGGTACAACCAAGTGAGTTGGCGTCATTAGTGATGCGTTGTTTTAGGATTGTGTTACAAAGAGACCAACTTATAAATTAAATAAAAAATTGTGGCTTGATGTAATTCACACAATACACATTTTGGATAGAAGAACGTTTACTGCCTTACTATGTTCACTGATCACAAATTGTAAGACAGAAGTTTTAATAATGTTTCTTTGGTCATATTACATTTCATTTTCTTAGGTTAGTGATTTTCTGAAAAAGCTTGAAATAGTAATCTTATTTTTTTAATCTAGGCAAAGCCGGGTACGACAGAAATAAATATAAAGAAAAATATCTGCTGTAAATATTGCGTGATTTTTCTTTGCTGTTCTCTCTCGTTCTAATTTGATCCATTTCTCATGAGAACATTCAAGAGCTCGTTAAAATAAGCTATAGGCTATGTATGTTCATTTTACGGTAAATATTATTTGTTTATTTTTAAACTTTTAACTGGCACAGTGGTATCCAGCAGTTATTGTCTTTATGCAGGAAAATATTAAGTCTTGTATCAGGCACTCTTCTGCTTATTATAAGTAAGAAATTCATATAGTTGAAACTCTTTTAGTGGGCACTGTATCAAATCCGTTCACAGTTATTTGTAAATTTTTAAATATTATCAATAAATTTTTCTCAGAAACTACTTTTAATACGACCAACCCTTACTGCAAGGGGTGACCAAAATGAGATCGCAGAACAAAACATTAATTCCTCTTTAGTACACACAATATCGTGTCAAAAATGTTCAAACTCTTCCATTACCAACGTCTTTTGTATGAAACTTATTTTGATAACGCACAGTGAAAATAAATTTGTTTAGTGGGAGTAAATAGGAACTTCGGAAACTACATTTGACTCTAGG
>JAGFPH010000622.1:301228-316804 GCA_018207615.1 Philaenus spumarius | reverse complement strand
ACGAGTAAATAACATTCCTGAAATAAAAAACGAAAACTGTACAACACCTTGAATGAATGTTGATTATATTGATTTAATTTGGACAATACATAATACATAGAATGGTTTGATTGATGCGAGGGTGTATATTTAATTAATTCAGATCAGCTTGATCCAAGGACCACCCACAGTGTGCACATTGCAATGCGAGGACACAGTCTATGTCTGGTCTTATCTGCAGATCTGTGCAGCCCGGAACTTGCGTGTGGTCCATTGTCTTACGATGCTTACTAATTAATACGCTCAGGAAACGCACTATTGGCACTCAAACTGCAACTAACTCCGCGTACGTCGTGGCGCCGACGTGGTCTGCCTGCTCGTAGTCAAGGACCCTCAAAATAAGTGTTAAACTGCCATCCCGAAACTGTATTGTCCTCGTTTTTTTTAAGCGAAGTATACACAAACTCAAGCTAATATGGTTAGCTATTTATATTTCTTACTTAAGAACTTTATGCTTAAATTGCCACCATTTTTTTCCTTCCAATAATTGGGCCTTAAGTCATAGGTTCGAATCCAGCTATTGCTGTTAGCTTTTTCTGCGCGTTATTCCACCCGTGTTAGAATGTGGATGTTAGTAAAATCATAAAAAAATCCTATTAAAAAAAGTTTGGGTTTAGATTTTAAGAATTATTGAAAATAATTAAAGATGGTTAGGACCACAGAGAAAATATAATACTACCATGGTAAGAGTTGATAACGCACAAATCAATAAATTAACATAGGCTTCCGTTTTCAACATCTAGAAAGAGTTGCCAAATCAAACGGAAAGACAAGGTTGGAAGATTCACCACGGAATAGACATTCAACTTGGCAATATTGGACGGCACTCGAAAGGTTAATTGTATTCCAATAAAATAAGAATCTGAGTAAAATATTTTTATCTAAGACGATTTAAACTGGGATCCATCTGGAGCACATGTTTGAATGTATCTTATTAAAATAAATATTTATTAGAACTATATTCCAACACACAATAATTAACCAGACCAGCGCCGACTTTTAATGAGTTCTCGTTCAAACTCGTAAAACCAGACTGTAAATGATTTTACCTTTTCGGAGATCAACCGCGGTTCTTATTTCCAAATATAACATAGGCCTAAGTCTTTGTCTTATAAAATGCGTCAAACGTTAGGTTTACCTTTAAATTATGATTAGAGTTAAGTGCATGAATCAAATCTGAATAAAATTCATTCTTAAAATTTGAGTATCATGAATTTTGGATCCAATATCATACTTTTATGATATATTTTATTCATAGTAACATTCTTATTTAACGCATTTAAGTTTTGTATAAAGTTCATCAATTTTATCCAAAAACCGCAAAACATTCTAAACATTTAAATTATCTGTGTTATTTTGTTACACTATAAACATTATATATATATTTGGTTCACAAATTGAGCAAAAGCCAATTAGGAGGAAAAGGTCGAACTAATACGAAAGAATAAATAACTAGATAATTCCTATAGTTTATAAATAGTAGCATGCCAGTTATACCGCCTTTAACAATTTTATTCAGTCAGTAATTATCTTAAAAGATTATTTTATAATATGAAACTATTGTTACACTATAAATGCTGTCTATTGTATAACGCTTGCTTCGTGATCTTATTTCTAATTTATATAAATTCATTAAAATATAATAGGGTTTTGAATAAACTGATAATAAGAAATTCACGAAGCCATAAGGTGTGCACCTACTAACTGTGTGTGTGTGTGTGTGTGTGTTTTTTTTAATGTGTTGTGTTTTTTAAAAGTGTTGTGTTTTATGAGTTTGTCTCTTTTAACTTAAATGTTTTGACAACCTCCAATCAACGAGGGATTTTCTGATGATGGTATATACATTCCGAAACTTTATTATAAACTGACAATATATAAACTAAAGACAAAATCAATTCTCAGTTGTTAAATTTGTACCATCTAGGAAACAATCCCACGTCATTGCATAATTGTAAACTACATAATTTAACGTAGCCATTATTTTAGGTATAAGTTGCCCTTATATACATAAACAGGAATAATTTATATATTGAATAAATATTTACCCATGAATTAGTTCATTAATGTGTAGAGTTGTTTGGGCAATGTAAATTTGGCAAAAGTACCAACATGTGGCTATTGTACAAAGTATTTTGTCTCTGGTAACTATCGTAGGTTTAAATTGATTTCTTTTGAATACTGAACAATCAACCAACATTCTTAAAGGTTCTTTCGTTGAATTTAATTATGAATGTTATTACTGTAATGTATTAAGTTAAGACAAAATCAATGTCATCTTATCAAAGGGTAGTTTGTTTTTATAATCATTTTAAAATATGATACAATATTTTACTTCAAAGTTATAAGTTAGAGCAAACAGCTGTGAACGAAATGGCAGCCATTTTGGTTTGTTCCCGACTATGAGCTCTTTCATGCATGCGTTTTGTGCAGCCCGACGCCGGCCACTACTTTAACACAATGATGACTGCAAGAGCGTCGAGCAGCAATGTATAGAAGGCCTATTAGTTTTATTTTGTTAAACTAGCTCCTATAAAGCTGGGTTTAAACCTTCGAGAATTGGCGCGAATAGTCCGACAGTCAAAATTGTTAATGTAAATAGGTGGGCGAGAAGTGTCGCAAATAATAATTATTGTATTTAGTGTCTGACACTACAACTTGTAGGTGTATACACTCACCTCTGCTTTAGAAACTTCAGACACTGTCCATGTCGCTATATCAAACAGTAGGGGATATGAAGGGACAGTTCACTTTAAGTTAGTCTAGTAAGTGGTTATTTTTCGGTAGTTTCTCGTTTTCTCTGTTCTAGCGAATAGGTTGAATTATTGGCTGAAATTCGTAAGCCATTAATTAGTTGGTTATTATTAGAGCCAGTTGTTATTATTTAATTGTTAAAATAATAACTTGCTATTGAGAAAAATACTTCTGTAGCCAAACAATATACATGTATATATTGAAAATACAAAACATTAAATTGTGTGAATTTTGTAAGGCGAAAAGCACGCTGTCATCGCCTGAAATCAACTTTTCTAACTATATAATCCATGCCTTCATCCGGATTCGAATCAACCACTCATGGCCACCGAAATGCTACGACGAAGGGATTCAAACAAATCTAACTGAAAGATTGTATTGTGCAAAATATTATTAAATAAGGTTTTTAAGTGCTTGTAAAATGTCAACAATAATAAGCGTTCAATTGATTAAATTTAGTGCAATTCAAAAAGTAATGTCTCTTTATTGTACTGCCTAAGGGATTCAAACAAATCTAACTGAAAGATTGTATTGTGCAAAATATAATTAAATAATGGTTTTAAATGCTTGTAAAATTTCAACAATAATAAGCGTTCAATCGATTAAATTTATTGCAATTCAAAAAGACTCATACAACCCGCGCCGCGCCATCTCCCTTTGCCAGGCCGATTAAGTCAACTGTCTGCACTTAACATTTATGAAACTTATATCAATATAAAGATTGCAAAATACCCTAAAAGTTTAATTTGAGCAATTTTTTCATAACTTGTCTCATATTAATAAAAAATAGCTAAACATGTAATTATTGTAATAGAAAAGTTCAAATTTTAACATTCAATTTAAAAATACACGGTAATAATTGTGTTATAGTTTAAACGCAATGAAAATGTTTGATAGAGAATATTATAAGGATTACAATAACGAAATAAAAATGACTCTATCGCTTTTTATCTCTTAGATATTGACAAAATAAAAAAGTCTTTCAAAAATGAACTTTAAAGGGGGGGGTAGGGGGAAGCAAGAGGGGGAGGGGCGGGGACTTTCCAGAAAATATTCCTTATATAATCAACTAACATCCATGAAAAAATCAGCTTTTCACTAATTAGTTCCGACACAAAACTTTTAATGACTGGGCTAATTTTCTCGCCGATAGATCCCTGCTTTATAATAATTTTTTTTCTCAATCAAATTAGCTGACTATAAATAAAACATGTGCTCATTTGCTAACTAACCTAATTTGAATGGAAAATAAATAATTTGTAAAGAGATTTTTAACAAAAAATCATTAATATATTTTGAAAAAAGTATCAATAGCTCATCTAAGAATAAAGAGTTGGTTTATTTTTAGATTCATTGACATTGCTTGGATATAAGCCGCTGACGGAAAGAAAACTAAAATTTTGTTAAAGGAATGACAATTTAAGAACTTGCTACTCAAGAACTTGTTACTAACTTTTGAATGCTTGATGAAGTATCTCGGCACAAATACCAACCGTTTAAATCAAATGCCAGAGTTTTAGCGAATACTTTAAATACGCAGATGTTTATCACAAAACATCAAAAATGAAAACAAATTTTGTTTGAAGAAAAAATATTTTCCCATACGACTAATACATTAATAAATGACAGAAATTGGGGTCTTAAAATAGATACAGTAGTTATACAATTATTAAACTGAAATAAAAACATTTAGCTATTCAATGTCAGTCTAAAAAAACTCGTCAGTCAAAATCTAAATTAATATAGTTGTAATAACATGTGTAGTAAATAATGGATTTAATTAAATTTTTAACATAATTTGTTTGTGCAGGAAGATGCGAGGAAAATAGTCGAAAAAGGCAATTGTAAATATGAGCATATCAGATGACACAGGTAAGCAGATGATAATATCAGGAGCCAAGGGTCTGAAGATTAACATGTCATTGAGACAATGGAACAACAGTGGCTCTATCTACGCAGCTCGCAACAGAATCCTAACTTTACAAAATAATATAACGACGATATAACTGGAGAAACCGATTAATTTTACGGCACTATAACATTTTTATTTTGTTTTGATCAAATTTAATTCAAAATTAATCAGGAAATCAAGGACAATAATTTGTTTTTGGATGCTTAGCCTAAATACTTCAACACGGAAAAAAGTGAAATTCGAATGATAAATTTCACTTATATCCCGAAAACTAATGAATTAATAAGCTACGACTGATGTAATTGTATTTATTTGATACAAGTTCTTATTGTTTAATTATTTGTTAACATCGTTGTTATTTTATCGTTATTGGGTCAGTAATGTGTGTAAATTAAATGTTTAATTTTATACCTGTGTGTGATCGTATGCATCTCAATAATTATTTATTAAGTCTATGCACATTACGTAAATGTTCTCCGACTTCCAGGCAATGATAACCGCACAGGTTTTTCGCAAAAAAAATCAGCTGTTTATAATACAGTAAGAATTTTTCTTTGATTTTTGTTTATGTTTGCTTTTAGTTTGTTAATTAACGTAAACTAAAAAAGCTGTTGGTTTTGAAGAATAATGAAGTGATTATAAATTTGCTGAGTAAGTTGCTATGGTAATGAATGTAAACAAAGATGTGTTGCTAAGCTTTGTGTCCGAAGAGCTGTTTTCATGAGTTCATACAAAAATGGATGTTCTTGAAACTTTTGCGGGAAACTTTTCAAATTTTTGTTTCCATAAAAACCTAATTCGAACTATCACGAACATTTTAAAACAAAAAATAGCCAAATTGGTTCAGCCGTTCTCAAGTGATGCGCTTACAAACTAACAGCATTTCATTTTTATTGAAATATATCAAAATTTTCTGTCTTTGGTAAATTATAGTGAAAGTAAGGAATTAATTTTAACTGTAAAAAGCAATATTCGCAAACTACATTTGGCTGTTTAGATATAATAATACCTAATACACTAGATCAGCGCTAAGTATAGTAAATATAGATTTTAAATGTTTACCATTTTAAACACTTGATCAGAAAAGGACTGTTGAGTTGGCGCTTTCATCAAATACATGCAAACATAAGATTAAAAATAAGGACAAATACATCCATTCACGTGCCACATCATTTTGTGTTTTAAACATGTTTCACAAAAACTCAGTTAATACCTATTCCTAGGGAGAAAAACAATTTACTTTAAAATGTTTCGTGACTTACTATGAACAAATTTAAGTAAGCTACCTTCTGCAAACATTCTTTGGATGTTTAGATCCAAAATGAAATGAAATTCCAATTTAGTTTATTTTGAAGCAATTTATATAAGTTTTTTTAAAGTTAGTAATTGGGGTATGTTAAATTGTAAATATTCATTTTGGTTATCACTTTGTAAATTAATGACGTAGTTATGATTATAATATGAAATGCCGAGAGACTATAATTACCTGAAATCTATAAATTAAAATAGTTACAATATAGAGTATTGTAAAACAAAACTGATCACTGTTCACATTGTAATATAGAAATGTAAAAACAATATATTATTTTCTTTCTTTCTAAAAAATACTTCATTCTTTACTTGTGCGATCGGAATCACGATTTCATGATGGCCACAAGTTAGCTGCAGCTTTTACCGAAAAGCCATTGTCGTGAAAATAGGGTCACAATGCAACCTACAGAAAAGATCCAAACAGTCAGATAAACGTATGAAAAGGAAGTAGCATTATAAATGGCGAGTTATTGTCTTTTCATCATTCCACTGTGTTCACGATCAGGATAATTAGTAGTTATTATATTCTCAGTAAACACGTCAAGTTCTGAAGGAAAACATAACTCAAGTCTTTTGTTTCTGCGCAACAAGTGTAAGCATGCATGTTCGACCAACATTCATGCTGTTAATGCCAGGTTAGGTTTCTTTCCTGCCTGCTTGAAATCGCGATGGCAAAGGAAAATCAGATGGTAAAATATATTTAGTCATGGCAAATATTCTCTCTTTGTACACCTTTGTCTGTGAACTAATTATTGTTTTATATTATAGCTAAAATACTTCGGAACACCGAATGAAAAGAAATATATAAAGACGTTATAGCCTCTCTCAGAATGTTACTGCTAGGCCCGTCAAACTTAACGTTGAACATTTTAACATTTCCACAAAGTACGTTTGAGTTATTACAATACGCCATATGAAACATATTTATGTTTGCATGTTGATTTGAAGAACTTTATAATTATGAAAGGCATATCTGCAATCCTTGTTTAATGATCTTCGTTTGATATTATAAATAGTTCAATCTCGCATCTGAATTGCTGACTTGAGTTGGGTCAAAAATTATAGTTTGTCCAATCAGATGTGCGCTCTAAGCTATAAAATATACCCCCGATCGGGACGCGCAGACACACTCCCACTGCCTACCTGGCGCTAATGTTTCTTCTATGAATCACCAACTAAAAAATCACATTTTTCTAAATGTTAACTTTACTTAATTTTTACTCTACTGTAATTACTGAAATCTAAATATTTTTCCTCGCAAAATGAGTTTAAACACGGTACATCTGTGACAACTCTAAGCGGTTTTAAGGTCAGTAGGTTACAAAATCATAAATTTGACTACTTAAAAATGGTTATTGACATTTTACTTGAATTAGCACAATCACATTAACAAACATAATTACAGTAATAAACGTATGCAAAAAACAAAACAAACAAACAAAATCAGAATCAATATAACAGTGAACGTATACTAAGAGTAAAATAAAAATAATTACAAATTCATTTTGCAATGTTACTGTACAATAACTAATAAATCAATAAAATAATATTATAAAACATAAAAATAACAGTGTCATCTAAAATGCCCAATGTACGCAAAAAAAAGAATCTATATCAGAATCAATATAACAGTGAACATATTCTAAAGTAAAACAAAATAAATACAAATTTGTTTTAAATGTTACTGTACAGTTACTGATAAAAAAGAAAATAATATTATTAAAATAACACGAGCAAAACATATTTGTCAAATAAAATGTCAATAACCATTTAAGTAGTCACATTTATGATTTTGTAACCTACTGACCGTAAAACCGCTTAGAGTTGTCACAATTGTAACATGTTTGGACTCATTTTGCGAGGAATAATATAAAGAATTCAGTAATTAAAGTAAAAATTAAGTAAAGTTAACTAACAGTTAGAAAAATGTGATTTTGTAGCAATAGGGCTAGTTGGTGGTTCATAGAAGAACCATTAAGCAGGTAGGCCGTGTGAGTGCGTCTGCGCGTGAGAGAACGAGGGTCGATTTTATGGTTTAGAGCGCACGGCTATTTGGACAGAGTACAGGTTGATATGTTTTAGAGTTTCAACTATTTGGGAAATTGGTCTACTCACGAAGACGCTGAATAGCTACCTGCGTGTTCGAAATATATTAGTAGAATTGGTTTGAACCTCAGCCTACTTCATTCCGCTCGCTTTACACTTCGATCTTGCGGTCTCGGATTATGGACTGCTTCGCTTCGCTTGTTTCGGACGCAAACCTCGCTTCTTATGGTATTTTTGATAAATTTTGGGGAAACCAGACGGGCTATAAAAACAAAATGTGCAGAATAATCCCCTATATTTATGTTTTTAGATAAAACAATAAACAAGTTCCATTATAGTACGAAAAAGCTTTTAAAATATTTGCTTCCTGTCAAAAAAAAGTGCTTCCGGTTGTTGGATTTTGTTGGCTAACAAACTTGTTCGAGAGTCTTAGAAAACCAACGTGTGTACCAAATCGGATGTAAAATGCGGCTGTTGGAGTGCGAACAGGTATATATTTGTTAATGGCACCCCAAAACGATTGTGAATAGTATTGACTATTCCCGACCTTAGGTCTTACCATAAGAGTCACTGCAATAGCTCAACTTTCCTAAGGAAATTCGCTAATAAAACTACATGGTTGGCCTGGAAAGCCGCGTTATCACGATTACAGTCGGCAAGCCAATAAGCTGGCTTCGTGTGGATACGAAAGCCAATAACTCTCCACAACCATAAAGCCAGTCAATTATCCCCAGGGGTAGACTGAATCCAAAAACCAACTGCACACGCCACCGCAAAGACGGAGCACTTTCTTATACCTTTGCTGAAATGAATAAATTCAAGTGATTTGGAGTTGCTAAGACGAAAACCAAAATTAAGAAACTCAGAAGTAAATTAAAATGCACAGGTCAAATTAATGTATAACTGGAATAAGACAAGTTTAAGCCTAATGAGTCAATAACAAACGTTCAGTATTGCTAAATTTGAACGCCTCGTCTGTTCCACAAGGAGTTTGGTATTATGTTGACTGTTAATTTACAGATTTTGACTTTAATGCGTGTTTGTTGGTCTCTATAAGGAAATGATACATTGAGATGGCGCACCGTGCTTGTAATTTTGTCTTCCTTATGCTGTTTATTCTCTTCTCAACTAGGACCTCGCTTAAGTCATTAATGGATGCGCGTTAAACATATTTTAAAACTCTACTTATTTATTCCCGAAACTCTACTATAGTGCGCACTCAAACCTATCACGTAGTTAGAACAGCTATGTTTGCTAAGTTATGAATTAGTTTACCGGATGTATCCATTCCATAGAACTCTATAATACAGTTCTATACAGGTCCTCTCTCTATTGCCATCTTTAAATATATATTTTACCTCTTGGATAAGAGACAACAAAATACTACCCGATTTAACGACTCCATATTTTATACGTCGGAAAATCTGATTTTGTTATTTTTACGAGATTCAGAAATATCGGTGAATTATAAGAATAATAAACACAGATTAGTGTAAAATAGTCGAGTTACTAACCAATTACTCAAACGAAGCTACACAAAAGATACATTTTTGATCTTACTTAGGGCATAATCCGAGATTTGATTGAAATACATATACAGTACATATAAATAACTCACCATACGTATTCAATGTTATACTTACATACTGCTCCAAGGTCCAGCGAAATAGCACATGCAACAAACAAAAACAGAACACGTTAAATGTAGGTTAATTGAGTAGTATTAAAATATATTACGGCCGTAAAGTTTATTAAAAACTGACGTAATAAATCAGCAAAATATACTTAGGTTTTATTTTTCTCATTTTTATATTTACCATAAATATAAAACTCTAACAGTAACGAAGTGCAATTTTATTACCGACATTCGGAAATTAAAGAGAATAACTGTTACGACCGTTAGTCAGTAGAAACACTCTAAAACTTCTGCAGTATTACATTAACAATCTGATTCTACGAAACATTAGGCACGAGTTATTCAATGATGTATCTCTTAACCGATCGACCGCCACAGTAACTTTCCCACAGCACTTTAAGCTTTCTAGAACAAGTTAATTTAACCTACAGTAGTATCTTACTGAAAATGTAAAGTGGAGAATTTCTTTTTCTACAGCTACTTAAAGTGCGTCTTTGCACACTCACAGCAGTGCGCAAACTAAACTACAGGTGTCCAGCGCAAAGTAATTTATACCTCTTTGTTTATAAAACTTTACGCACGCCAGCTGTTTACTTTGCACCTTAGTGCGCAACGTAAACAGCTGATGTAGGATGTTCTGAAAATCTTGATTTTTGTGGGACCAACCTCTGTAAAACAGATGTTATTAAAAACTAAAACACTAATTTAAAATGTTGCTGTAGGAAAAACGTGTGTATTACCATAGATCATGAATAATAAAATAGATCATGCATCCATACGGAGACTGTGTGCCGAAAAAAAGGTTGTCGCGAAAATAGTGCATGATCGCGCCGCGAGGTAGCGCTAGGGAGAAATCATTGGTGTTTCAAACAGCTTCCGTCGTTTCCCCAATAGATAGCGCCACAAAAGTCGAATTTCCAGTGGAACAAAATATTGCATTGGATCGGAGTTCTATTAGGTTATCCAAATACAATGGTATTACGGGTGAAAAGTTCATTTTGTCACCCTCAATAAACTTTAACTCCCTCAGCTACGCCTCAAGCGTCAAATGTTTATTTCGTGCGACAAACTCAATTTTGCAACCTAGATACAAAAATAACTATAATTTTATTGTTTATCAAATTTTAACTATCCCGCTTCACAGAGATTACCTGTGGTATGCTCGCCATATCTTTGCCATATTTTAATGATCCAACAAATGCTTCCGGCTGCTTGGGAGTATTTGCAAGGATCAAAATGTTAGTAGTGAAGTAACACATTAGCGTTAAAGATATAAATGTATATGCTGTTTCTAAGAAGAGGTTGGAACACAAGTTCTTCAGCTTTTCTGGGGGGTTTCATTACGTAATCGTTATAGACATGTATTTTTAAAATAATTATAATTATGCATCATTTGAATAGACAATGTTTTCACCACCTTTAAACAACTATTACCATTACTATCCATCTAACCAATAGCGAGAACAATTATATTATATTGGAAGTGGGGAAGACTGTAAGGCTTATTATTACCATTACCGTACAGTGCAAAAATATTTTTCATAACTTTTTCACCAAAGTTTGAATCAGCAATAGTTGGTTTTTTAAATTTTTTTATTGAGCTTTCGTAAATAGAGGAGAGTACTTTGGAAAATAAAAAACTGTGTACCACTTATGTAGCATATTATGTCAAATTTCATTGTGATACCTTCCCCGAAGGAACCCGATTGTAACAAACGGACGGATAAATGAGTGATCCTGTATAAGTTTGGTACCCTGAAAATAAAAGCAGTACATAATAGTCAGAAAATGTTTGCATTCGCTCAACTAAAAATACTTTTTAGACATACAAATGTGCAAGTAAATATCTTTACAATTTAACTAGGGAAGACTACTGCGTGCTTTGCATGCCCACTGTTTGCTACCTCTGCATATATATATATTTTAATTAAAAGTGAGGATTAATCATAACCTCAAAGTTAATAGTAAATAATTTATTATTAAATATCTAAATGAATGTATAAGTTTATAGGTAACCAAGGTTGAAATTACTCACCATGACTTCGGTTTTAAAAACAAAACCCGCGTAACCTAAACATTAAAACCACAAATTGTTTAAAGTTTGAAATCAGCTGTTAATAGAAATGTCAATGAAAGATAGGATTCGTCGAAGTTTAGAGTACACAGCTGAACAATTAAAATCAACTAAGATATGAATTTTAAATGGACAATATCATTTTGTCGAGCTCGAGACTACATAAGACTAAACTTTATTTCAAATTATTTGTAAATTTCTGTATTTTCCCCAACAATTTAAGGCTATACACAGGGTGATTCAGCGGCAATGTCTAGTTAGCTCATTTTGTAGCTAAAAATAAGAAAACCAGTTCATATAAACATAGGCCTGAAAACGTTTCGTTTTCCAAATATCCGCAATTTCTTTTAAAGAAAGTATACAACTTTACAAACATGTCCTAAAGTCAGAAAGGTGTTCAAATGGTTGGGCTCGTACTTATCTATATATATATAAAATAATAATACCACTCACTGACTTATCACGAAATCTCAAAAACCACCAAACGGATTGGAATGAAATTTGGTATGCAGCTTCCTCTAGGGCCGTAGGTGATCGCTAAGAAAGGTTTTTAAAAATTCGGAATTTTAGGTGGGGTTTGAGGGGTTAAAGTTACTAAAAAAAAACACCGAATGGATTAGAATGAAATTTGGTATGTAGCTTCCTCTAGAGACATAGGTGCTCGCTAAGAAAGGTTAAAAAAAAAAATCGAAATTTTAGGGGGGTTTGGGGTGTCAAAGTTACTAAAAATCCCTATATTTGTCTCTCCATGCAAACCCGGATTGGGCCAGCTATATTACTAAATTTTCGTTATTTACAATCATACGTTTACGTATACGACTTAATGTTCAACATTTACATTGTACCGGTGTTCTGCTTGTAAGCAGTATTTAGCAATGCTAATGTACGCACAATTATTGTTTAAGTAGTTTCTATTTTATTGCAATTTGCCATGCTGGAATACTACGAAGGACATCAGGAATTTGCTAGACTAATGATATGTTTGATCAATAAATACTTTTACACTCGTAATAAATCCTAACGTATTATAAAGTGTTTGAATACATTTTCTTTTAACCATTTAACAGGAGATTTGTGTACATTTAATTGACTTGTCCAGAGACAGTGTTTTTTTATATTAATTTTAATTTGATTGGTTTACGTTACCTGTGATTAAATATTATTTCCATGCATATATTTGGTAATAATACGAACAATGTTGTACCTTTTACTGAACTTTTAGTAAAAATAAACACTATGACAGGATTGAAATATTCATTTCAGATTAACTTTATTAGGTATTTGCACTATAAATGTATAGTAGCTTATATAATATATATTATAGTAGTATCTCCACTATAGAAAGTAAATGTGTGCGGTCGTGGAACCCTCGTCAGGACTTCATCACGTCTTTTCTTCAATTGTTTTATTAGCCTTAACGGCAACATACACACATAATTTTAATATTTCAATTGCCGTTTATTATTAATTTATTTTTTATACAAATATTAACTGTTTCTAAACGTTTAATATTATTATAATAAAGGTGTAGAATTAATGATATCATCAAAGCTAAGATGATAAACTCAATTAATTGTCCATTTATTGTAAATACATTCAATAAACATAAAATGTTGGTTCATCAGTCTAGGCCTAACCTAAAATGATTGTGCGTATGTTTAATTTATTTTACCTGCCTTAACGGCAACATACATACAATAATTTAATTATAAAACTAGAAAGTAATTTTAAGACTTGACGATAATATCTGCACTATGCCAGACGGAACCGATCGTCTCTTAATTTAAATTGATGGACCAAAACACATGTTTCTTGAATGTATTTACATTCATTGCCATAGCAACCAATTTGATAACGCTTTTTCGTTACTCGAATTTTATATTTGTCACCATAGCAACCAATTATTAACACTTTTTTCGTTACGCATTACATTTTCTATTTGTTATTTCCTACCGCAACCCGCGTTATGGAACTTCGTTTCAATAATTAGCAATTCCTAAGCCCTTTTTTCTGTATATTTTCTACTTCTCACCAAATGTAATGTAATGCATAGAAAGATACAATTTAGTAGTAAGGCATTCTTTAACGCAAAACAATATTTTTGTTTTGATTAATTTAGTAGTCAATTAAAAATTAATAACAATTCTTTAAGTTGTATGTTCCCATTTTAATAAAATGGGAGTATAAAATACCTATCATTTAAAAATCATATGTTACTTTGAAACCTAAAAAGATCAGCTGTCAACAATGAACTTTGACTCAAACATGCAACAGCTGATCACGTCCGTGATACCCATGTGAATATTTTGTACGTGTAGATTCGTAGTACGACAAAGGACTGAGGAACTCTAATATTTGTTGTGTAGTACAAATAATGCTCATCTGTAACACCTGATTAAGGTCCCACAATTCAAATGTGATATTTCTAGTGGGCTCACTGCTAACATTTTGACCCTTGCAAATACTCCCACTCAGCCGGAAGCATTTGTTGAATCATTAAAATATGGCAAAGTTTGCGAGCCTACGTGATCTTTGTGGAGCGGATTAGAAAAAATCTGATAAAAAATAAAATTAAAATATTTTGCTTTTTAAATTTTCAGTAAGATACTACTTTAAGTTAAATTAATTTATCCTAGAAAGCTTAGTGCTGGAGGAAAGTTACTGTGATGGTCGATCGGTTAAGAGATAATTCATTGAATAACTCCTGCCTAAAGTTTCGTAGAATCTGATTGTTAATAAAGGCTAGTAATAATACTACTGACTAACGGCCGTAACGATTAGAATCATAATCATATTTTGGGTATGAAACTAATCATGATCATTCGTCTAGACGAGACTACCAAGGTTAAACAAAATGGCTCTTATTTGGATTGGATCATATAGTGTCTCTTTCCTTACCATTGTAAATTGGAATTTGTACCCTTACTCTCTTTTTCTCTTACTAGGGGAGACCCCTGCGTGCTCCGCAGGCCAACCTCCAAAGGAACTTTCTAAAAACATATGTTATGTTTTATTTATAATAAAAATATAGGATTAATAATAACCTCAAAACTAAGATGGTAAATAGTGTTAAATGTTCAAATTAAATTATTTCTTATATTTTATAACAGCAGTTATAATAATGGTTAAAAGAACCAGCAAGGCTCAGTTTAAGTGGTTATTTTCTACACTTTAAAACCCTAACCTAAAAGCTAGAAATACAAAAATAATTGCTTCAAATTTTGAAATCAATTGTTAATGGAAATATTGAAGCAAACAGCTGTTTTACCTGTTATTTTATTCAAGTGGTTGCTATGGTAATAAATTTAAGTACATAATGTGTTGGTTTATCATTCTAGGCCTAACCTAAGAATTTTTTCCGACTAAATTTACAAATATTGAAATAAAAAAAGTTTTTATCGAAATGAATTATAGCCTATGTTACTCAGGGATAGTGTAGCTTTTTATTAGTAAAACTATTTTATCAATTGGTTCAGTAGTTCCAGAGATTACCCCCTATATACAAAAAAACAAACAAACAAAAAAACAAACTTTACCTCTTTATAATATTAGTATAGATAAAGAATGTTTTTTTTGTACACGACTTAAACATTTGTTTGAAGGAACAAAAATATAACCACGTTTAACCAAATCTATTATCCGTCGCTACTACAACAATGGTACCGTCACCAACCGTCGATACTACACCGATGATACCGACACCATCCGTCGCTACTACACCGATGGTACCGTCACCATACGTCGTTACTACCCCTATGGTACCGTCACCAACCGTCGCTACTACATCGACGGGACCGTCACCAACCG
>JAGFPH010000622.1:244800-284783 GCA_018207615.1 Philaenus spumarius | reverse complement strand
TCTTTCTACAAATAGCTGAATAACTTCATCACTATTTTTGTTTGCATTCCACAAACATTGTAAAAGAAAAATGCGCTCTTCGTTTGTCAGTTTGCAGTTCATGGCTACTTAGCTGGAATAAACAAGGGAAACAATGTTGAGCAGTAGTGCCAACAAATCATACGTACATCTCTTTAAGAAAAACAGCTATATTGCAATAACAAATATAGTACTCCTCGGTAAACTGACTTTAGGGACACCTGGTGTAATCATTATTTCAGTCCGTTTTGCTTCCGTTGTACCTAGCACTGCTAAGTTAACTTTTGATAAAACGTGAATATTCACAATATGTGACTTTACAATCTGATTAACAGTTTTTGGTTAAGTCTGCGACTCATTCTATCCGTTATTTAAAGATTGAATTGCTATTAAAACATGTAGAAACTCTAAAGCGATCAATCATACCAAGTATTAAAGTATCTACACAACACAGGTTAGAACAAAAATGTTTAGAAAATCACAAGTTATATAACTAGTCAGCCTTTTAAAAACACATAAAACGTGAAGTGTTGATTCGACTCCCGAGACCGTTAATAGGTGCAAATGCTATAAAACTAAAAAGCGCGGCGTGAACCCCTTATCTCACGTTAATTTAAGGGGTTACCTTAATGTTCCCAGCAGGAGGTTACACCACGACTATTGTTTTTTCAATAATTTTATGACCAATTTCTGACCGCTTCACGTTGTTTAGGAAGTGTGAAAATAATTTATGTGCTGTTAATTTGTTGATTTTAAGTTTATAACACTGTTAATATTAACGGTGCAGATGAAGTCGTAGTGGAAAGAAGTCATGTTAAACGTAAAGTCTGAATTACAGAGTGAATCACGAATATATGCAGAAACTAGGGAGCTCATTCTACATGTAAAAGTAATGAAAAAAAGTTCACGTAAACGTAGATACAAAAAAGCATCGTTTTCCAGATATCCGCCATTTTGTTTTTGTAAAAAATAATTCATATCTAGAGAAATGCTAGACTGATTGAGTTCAAACTTGGCATGAAGTTTAACCTAACAATTACCCATCTCACGAAAAATAAGCGTTTATAACCAATCATGCGTTTTAAAATGGTGACTGTTTGAAAATGTTAACCTTAAATTAATGAAAAACCGTACATTTTAACAAAAAATGTCAAGTCACCTTTTTGTAGCCCTTTTGATTACCTATCGGATGGTGTAATTGGCAAAAAAATCTAATGAAGGATAATAGTTAAGGTATGTGTAATAATTGGTTTGTTTAAACTGGCATCCTATAAAAACACAGTAAACACAGCAATATTGTATGTACATATTTATGCTGTTATTACCTTTAACTTAGCTATTATTCTTCATTCGATTTTTTTTACAGTTATACCATCCGATAAGGAATCAAAAGGGCTACAAAAACGGTATCGTGGCATTTTTTGTTAATTTTGTTTTGAGTAATTTATGATTAAAAATTTCAAACAGCCGCCATTTTGATACGCATGTTTTTATATAATCGCTTATTTTTCTTGAGATAGATCATCATTACTTTTAATTTCACGCCAACTTTGAACTCAATCAGTCAAACATTTCTCTAGATATGAATAATTTTGTAAAAAATGGCGGACATCTGGAAAAAGAAGCGTTTCCGGACCTATGTATATGAAACTTTTTTCTTTACTTTTACATGAAGAATGAGCTCCCGAAGTTTCTGCATATATTCGTGAATCACTTTGTATATAGTTATGTAAAGAAGTATTTCATATTGTTTTAGTTGTATAAATAAGCAATCAACTCCTATAAAAGCGAGCGTAAGTCCTTCAGTACGTACGTGAGTAACAACATAATATAACATCATCTGTAATACTTAAACAAAACCTAGCGTAGATTATACTTTGGGGTTATGTTTACAACTTCAATAAATATAAGTCTTGCGAAGTTGATTTTTTTAAATATGAGTTAAAGAACTAATGTAGCCTATAATACGTTATAAGATTTGCATTGAGGTTATAAAATGAATATAAATACAACCTTTTGTTATCAATATATTCATTTATACAAGTTTAAAGAAGAGATACCCGTTCGTTTAGCTTCGGAAACATTCGTACATCTTCGTATATCATTATTCATTTCTTCATTATAATATTAATAACTTCTAAATCATTTGATCTATCAATATGAAGTTAGAAAGCAATTAAAATATAATATTTTTATCTTTATTAGGATATATAATAATGAATAAACGAATAAACATAAAATTTTTAACAAATAGGCCTACAGTTTTACAATCCTTATAATTGTACACAATTACCGAGTTAAAAATCATAGGTAGATCTAGATAAAATCTGTTGTTTTAAAATAGTGTTTTGTTTTTAATTTTGTATTTGTGATGTGTATCTAACTAATCTGTCTGTGATTTTTCACGGGGGCTTACTAGTAAATAAATAATGTGAGCCATATAGTTTCGGATAAGTAAAGCTCTGAACCAATATTATTTTTCTAATTTTGTGTTTTGTGATATAGGCTATACGTAGTCTACCTTGTAAAGGAAAGTATAAGGGCGATGAACGGTTCTTAAAAGGCAGTTGAATAAAACATGGATAAGCTAACTCCAATAGCTGGATTCGAACTGTCGAACCCTGGCGTAAGTAACAGCCTTGTCAAATAATTCTCTTGAAAGTCTCTTGGTCTTCTTGCACCAATTTTGTTAGTAAACGACTTTACGTTTACGTCAGTTAGTCTAATGAATAAAAAGAGGGGACAAAGAATAACAATGTACATACGTGAATGGAACGCCAACTATAGGTTGCTACTGTGTTGGAGGTTCCCAATGTCCACCTCCATATCCAGTCCAGCCTTGGTCTTGCTGTAAGATTTGTCCTTAAGTAAATCGTGGATACACCAAGTATAAAGATACAAAAACTACCTTCATTTTACAAAACCATGAAATTCTGAACTCAAAATCGGAAGCAACGTTTAGTAAATATTCCATATGCAAAACATTTTCGGCGTCAAGAGAATTGTGGACATACAATTCGACAAGGAATACACTCAAAACTAAAATTTACCCCAAAAAGTGCACTATGTATTATCTACCTCCTCTTTATATTTTTGTTCTTGCTAGACTATAACTGAAAGAGTCTTTAAATCCCAGTGTTGGGCAAGGTGCTGATTATCAATACTGTATTGCCAAATGAGATGTGAAGAAAAACATAAGTAACCACAATTTATGAACATTGAATTATATCAACAAGCATAGGCCTATGTAAAGTTATCAAATGAGTGAATATCAAATAGTCTTACCACAAATACGATGGTAACTAAACTTTATATATATATATATTCGTATACAAATATAAATATGTTGGTTAAGGGCATAAAACGGTTTCAGTGAACTTTTACTAGAATATTTTCATACAAATCTTACTAACAAACGTTTTACTATGTCCATGTAAGTGTGTATGTTTCTCAGACTTAAAATTGTATAAAAAAGAATCGCAAAAACAACAACACATTTTATACAAAATTATTGTTGTGGGTTGCTAATAAACTTGTAATGAACGACAAATAATAATAATTTAAACCTACTACGAGACAACAAACAAGATACTTTTAAAGAACCGTAATAAAAGAAACACTTA
Organism: Philaenus spumarius; assembly: GCA_018207615.1. Lineage (NCBI taxonomy): Eukaryota > Metazoa > Arthropoda > Insecta > Hemiptera > Aphrophoridae > Philaenus > Philaenus spumarius. Next base: position 281,142 of record JAGFPH010000622.1, on the reverse strand, counting down.
GACACGAAAATTAATTAAAACAGTCTAGACCGGCGTGTCACTCGCGTTAATTCCACGAGGGAGCGCTAGAGTCGACTCAGAACAAGCCGTTTAATGTAGACATGATTATAATTGAGGTTCTTAAAGGAGGAAAGAGGAAAAAACTCGCAACGAAGGTGTCTTTTGTAGAATGAGACAAAAGAACGGTGGGTTGGGTACACGACTACCGTATAAATAATACGACGGGCATAATATACGTTATCATGGCTTACCATCGCGAGCCGGAGGGACATCCACGCATATTTTAACATAAGCTTAGGCGTTCTTGTCATAAACTACGTTTTTATGACATGTTAAACAAAATGAACATTAGGGGGTCTCGAGCCCCCGCTATTATCTTCCTTATTTACATTATTCAGGGTTAAATTCTTTGGACGAGACGATTGAGATTTTACAGTTTTATAGCGCGAATTAAAGCGTCGTACGTGATGTGGCTTGGATAGTTAAATTGTTGCCACTATAGCTCGTACTATATCCTTTGAGGGATTCGTTGTGTTGAGTTCATAAGTCACTATATAAAGTTCAGCTCAATGCACCTTATATCAACAATATTACAGTCAAACAGGTTTACTAGAGTTAAAAACCTATGCTGACAAGTTTTATGAATTCTTTTTCTTATATAGCTTTGAAATTGTATAACAAACTACCACTATATATCAAACACTGTACTAGGCAATCAGAATTCCTGAGAAGCTTGAAATATTGGCTGCTCAGTCTCCACAATTTAGACACTCTCTTTAATAATTAGTATAATCAACCTCACTTTTGTTATCAAATTTTCCTAGATAAATTACTTTCTCTAGGCCTAACCTAAAATTTCAGCGCTTGACGATAATATCTGAACTACGCCGGACGGAACCGATCGTCTCTCAATTTAAATTTATGAACCAAAACACATGTTTCTTGAATGTATTTACATTCATTTTCATAGCAAACAATTTGGTAATGCTTTTTTCGTTACTCGTATTTTATATTTGTCATTGCCATAGCAACCAATTAATAACACTTTTTTCGTTACGCATTACATTTTCTATTTGTTAACTCCTACCGCAACCCGCGTTATGGAACTTCGTTCTAAAAAGCGCAAAAGTGCTGAAAATCATAGAACGTAAAATCATTTATCACAGATTTAATACACATTAATTTTTTTAATGGAAAATATGCTGAGGTTAAACTCTAAGCTCTTTTGTATGTCACTATCTTGAATCTATTTAAATTTAAACTACTAGAGTTTGATTATTTCCAGCTATATTTTTGTTTAATATCAGTAATGCTTACTTAAGGACATCGAGGTAATGACACCAATAGGCGAACCTTCCGTTAAAAATAAGGTAAAATTTAAACACTCGTACAATCGTTGCCATTTTCCGTCTCAAGATAAAAATGAATTGCTCATTACACCTCGTTAATTAATAAATTGTATCAAGAAGGTTGTCCACTTCGAACAGCAAACCTAAATACCGCTGGTCACGATATGTTATTACGAAAAAAAACCCGAATCTCGATCAAGATAAAATTAGTAAAACGAGCCTCCTAAAAACACGTATTACTTAATTGTGAGACAAAAAACAATAATAATGTCGCGAAATTGGTGGGATTCGTAGAGTTAATTATAAGGCAGAGTAAAAATGTCAAATGAGCGGCCAATTAGTGACGAGCGTTGTTAATGAGTGGTTGCAATCAGATATGGTAACGATGTAAGAATGGGTTTAGCTGAACAAACACTATGGAGCAGGTGGGTAACGACATACTTCCGACTAGGTAGTCATAGTTGACACGTATAACGGTTTCTTGCTTCTATCGATGATATTTTAAATTAATTTTCATTTGCAAGTTTAGTAATGTAGAGCAGGAGAGCTTAGCTCGGTTTAATTATATTTTCAAAACCAGTTTCTCGAGTGAAAACAATCAGTATTAGGTTTAACGGGTATATAATCGGGTTATTATTTATATTTAATAAGGGTCAATCAGTAAAAAATTTTCCTCTGAAATGTAAAACTGAAGCAAAATGTTTTTGGTTTGTAACAACATACAGGAGTTTTGTTATCACATTCTGTACCTCCATATATAATTTAAAGTGGTAAGCAAAATTACACGAACCCTGAGCAATTACTCTCTATGTAATACATTTTACAATATAAATTGTTACGCCTCAAGTTGAAGAGAAAATATTCAAAATAATAAGAAAATTATGGGTTATAAATAGTAAAAACAACTCTATTTGTCCATTTAAAGTATCATCGATATTTTTCTTACTTCAGCATTTCTGACTTTATCCCGCAACAACAGACCCACCATGTTGCGTTCCATAGCTTTCTGTGTAACGATCAATCTGTTGACTTTTTTCTTCGATAGAGTTTAAGTTTTTTCTCCATAAGTCATACATTTAATGCTAGAGTCTTTAGCCCTTGCGCCATGTTGCTTTTAAAAATGGATTTCATATACCAGTACTTCTTTCAAGCGAAAATAATTCTTCTCTGCAACTATTATGAAAAGAAATTAATTGTTTGACACAGATATGCTGCTTTTGCTACCTACTTTAACTTTATTTTATTTAGGAATAGATTTTCTTGGTTTCCGTTGCTTAGGAGAATCATTTTATTTTTTTTATTTATCACGAGTCCGGCTAGGCATCAACAAAACGTTCCAACTCGGCTCGGCCCTCGGTCCAAATGCTCTAACATATTCTCCAATTCTGGGCAATTTTTCAAAAAGAACGACATCATTGGCAAATCTTATATTAGTTACATTATTTCATTCATTTCATTCCTAAATTCTGCCAATCTAACTTACTGAAAACTTGCTCTAGTATCGCATTAAAAAGATCAGGTGAGAGTGGATCACCATGTTGGGAAATATTTTCCTGGTTTCTCCAAGACATCACGAGCCATACTATTGATGTACCAATTATGTATTTAATACTTGAATTATGCTTTTACTTAGGCCTACACTTTGTTCATGTAAGATTTCAAAAATTCTCTTCTGTCTAACGGAATCAAACTCCTTAGCAAAATCGACCAGAGCTGTATATATTTATGTTATATTATTTACAGTTTTCAATTAGTTGATTTACTACTAACTTGCAAGTGGTCCATAGATGAGAAACCCGCTTGGTCAAAGGGTTGATAAAACTCTAGGGTCCACTTGATACGTTGCTGTATAACTTTTGCAAAAACTTTGCTAAGAGACGACGAATACAACTTACATACGTTTAAATAGAACGTAATTAATACATGTATTACCCAAACGCGTTTCAACAACAATACAGTCATCTTCAATTAGAGATGAGCTACAATGACAAAATTATAACTAACATAGCACAGTTTCGAATTCTGTTATATACTTGTGTTATAATTTTATTTATGCATGATTAGAAATGGGACCATTACAGTTGCAACTTGGTTTGGCTTGATAAAATTATTATTTTTTAATTATTGTTTTCGTTTAAAAAAAAATGACTAAAAAACTGTCATATGAATGTTTATATGATTCCCAATGAAAAGCGCCATTTATTAACAATCTGTTTAACTACCATGACAGCTGTTAGTTAGATTGTTTACATTATTTATGCAAATGTAATCTATCACGTAAATCAATCAAATTAAATCAACGTAAAGCGTTAGATCTACACATTTTTACAAACTGTTATTTATAAACCAACGTAAATTAATAAAAATAATTAACTGAATTAAAGCAACGTATTAAAACAGATAAGTGTAGGCCCACTTCTAACTTGCGAAATATTCGCACGGGTAACTAGTATATTATACTAACACGTGACAATATAACTTGAACTATAGTTAGTTTAACAATACGTCAAACTAACGTTACCAACCTAACGTATTCTAATTATAAGTCCCTAGTATTAATGTCGAGCAGTGGTAAGCCTGGACTGGACAACTTTGTAAATGTCATCGACAACAGGTGTGACTTTGAACCACTTTCTCAAAAAGCAGATGTATGAAGGAGTCAATAACTTATGTGACGTCATACCCTCACGAATGTCTTTGTTTTAATATTAATTGGATAGATACTACACCTTTACTTTTACTTAATAGGTTATACATTTAGTCTGGTAGAATGTAGAAAAAGATATACTGTAAACAAATGTTGAAATGTTTAAGTATTTTCACATGTATTTTCTCACATTACACAAACAACGCAGACTTGAACAAACAACGGTGTATAGAACGTATGTATATTTTTTACAGATCCTTATTTGTAAGTTGGTGTAGAAACTACAAGTTGGTCTCTGATTTTTAAATGTAAATATATTGATAGTTAATATTGTAAAACGTAACTGGAATAAAATTCCAACTGGGTTCTTCAAGAATTATTTTATACGTCATTTTCTTATAGTTTGATCGTGTCTGTCCGTTCGTGTTTCAGCTTCTTATTTGCTTCAGTTTAAAACTACTTGCGATTAAATTTTACATTTTTGTTATTAGCAAACTCAAATACAGAATTGAAAACATATTTTTATGATACATCTTTAACTAAAAACAAAATTTCGCCAACTTAACAGTTTAGTATAGTCGAAAAGATCTTTTACATACAATTAAACCTGACGTTTAAAAAAAACTATTAAATGTTCCTTAAATTATTGAACTTATTTTCAATGAAAATTAAAGCGCATTCGTTTGAATGTTAATTTGTTTGTTACCTTAAATTGTAGAAATAATGTGTCCTACCCCAAGGGCTAATATGCTCGGATCGCGACAAACAAGCCGTGTCCAGAATTAGCGTTAACAACAGAAACTGTGTAAATATCTCGGTTGTTTTACGATATTTTCAGTTCAACATCAGTCGAATTCTTTGCTAACATATTACAAACTTAGAGTATTATATTGACACAAAATCCAGCTGGGATCCTAAAGGATTTTAAACACTACTTCGGATTATATGAACATCGAAAGTTTGCACTTTATGTTATTAACTATTTGTTATGACTCTGGAATTTGTTAAACCTAATATCATTTTATAATTTTTACCGGTATAAGAAGTAAACTAGTTTAAAACAATGATGTTCGGAGTAATCACAGAAATTATTGAACTTTTTTTCATTACATTTTGGATTCAATACCCAAAGATTTTGTACAAATTTTTATTTATACAAACGTTCTAGCTAACCGGGCTACGGTTAACCATTATGCGAGTTTTAGGTGGTCTCTCTTAGTTTTATAATAATAACATTTATTTGACTTAGAAATAACATGCGAAGATTTAGAAATATACCATGTAACTCATTTAGAACTTCATATCTTAATTTTTCATTCCTAGTTATTTTTTTATGTACTACGTACGCGTAATTTGGTTATCCGCATATTTACATATTTCTATGAAGAATTAAGTTTGCTTAAACTGCAAAACAATGTGCAGTATAAAAAAATGCATTTACACATGTTTGTAAAACTTTAGGTACCATAATAATTAGAAAGTACTTTCAATTGAAATGATCATGGTTCGTTAACAAGCTCAGTTTTGAAAATATAACAGTCCAATAGTTCCACGATTCTAACAATCCTATACAATCTTCAGTGTATTACAATATATGCGTACTCTCATTTTAAAGGTTTTCGAAGAAGAATTCCTACATGAAAATTAAAACAGTATATGTAACTTTAAGTACAATTTCGTACAGGCCCTTGTTTTTATAACGGGAAGTGGAACACATTTTACGATATAGAAATGTTTGATGTAAATTTTGAATGTATCACGCGGTTATACAATATAATGTAAGGGATATTTTGTTCAATCTGAAACTCAATACTGATCTGTTCCTTAGACTATTGTACTAGTGTTTATATACACTCATATATTAGGTATTTTGCCATAAACCGTGAAATCGCAAAATGGCAGACGATTAGCTTCATACTGTTTGAATAAATACAAAAGAATGTGGTCAAACCTTGTCGAGGCGTTAAAACAGAAAAATGTGGATTAAAAACTATGTACCCAGAGCGTTATTCATAAACATCAAAGCAAATTCGTGGTGAAAATAGAAAAATTAAATTTGACAGTCATATTGGAAAAAATCTGAAATAAAAAACAGTGCCACTTTATTATCATTAAAAACAGCAGGAGCATCACAATTAAATTACCAAATACTAGTGTCCGTTTCGCTAATGGATACAGGCATTTGAAATACTGTACATGTAATTTCAAATAAATCCGTGGACATCCGTCACAGAGAAGCTTTGAAGGAAAAAGTGAGTTCGAAGAAACTTCGGGAGCTCATTTTACTTGTAAAAGTAAAGAAAAAAGTTATACAAACATAGGTCCGGAAATGCTTTGTTTTCCACATATCTGCCATTTTGTTTTTTTTTTACAAAATAATTCATAGATAGAGAAATGTTTGACTGTTTGAGTTCAAACTTGGTTTGAAGTTTAACCTAACATCAACCTCAAGAAAAATAATCGATTCTATCCAATCATGCTTTTCAAAATGGTGGCTGTTTGAAAATGTCAAACCTAAATTACTCAAAAACCGTACATTTTAACAAACAATGACAAGACACCTTTTTTAGCCCTTTTGATTCTCTATCGGATGGTGTAACTGTCAAAACAATCGGATGAAGGACAATAGCTAAGTTACTGACAGCAAATAAAATGTACAATATTGTTGTGTTTACTGTGTTGGTACAGGATGCCGGGTTGAATAAACCCTACAATAATTATTACACATAACTTAACTATTATCCTTCATCCGATTGTTTTGACAGTTATACCATTTGATAGGGAATCAAAAGGGCTACAAAAAAAGTGTCTTAATATTTTTTGTTATAATGTACGGGTTTTCAGTAATTTATTTTTGAAATTTTCAAACATCCGCAATTTTGAAACGCATTATCGGATAAAATCTATTTTTCTTGAGATAGATCGTTCTTAGGTTAATCTTCATGCCAAGTTTGAATTCAATCAGTCAAACCGTTCTCTAGATATGAAATATTTTGTAAAAAACCCAAATTGGCGGATATCTGGAAAACAAAGTGTTTTCGGGTCTATGTTTATATAAATCTTTTTTCTTATTTTTAGTTATAGAATGAGCTACTGTGACATTGCCGCATCTTTCTCAATCACTTTGTATAACGATAATTTTCTGCGCTAACAAGTTTATGACACGATTTCTCTTGTGAAGATACTGTTTAAATACCCACAACAACCAAAGATTGTTTATTAATTTTAGGTTGAAATATTCGAAGTGAATTTGTATTCAAGCAATAAATATGAAAATGTATTCTATACAAAACCTTTATTTAAGGGGGTTTGGTGAAAATCGGATCGCTACAAACCTATTTTCCAATGCACTTACACATTTTCTTTTATATACAATATTGGATTATACCAACAAACTGAAGTATTTTGACCTAATTTACAATAAAGGTTCATATGCGCAAATAAGAACAAAGGTAACTATTACAGAGACAGTTATGTGACCTGTAAAAGTAGTATAAATACAGGACGTAGGCTAAATGGTTCGCATATCTCTGGTTTTATTCATATTTTATAGATGTGCAATACGAAATTTCTCGTCATATTTATAGGGTATTCAAAACGTAATTACCAAATATTATCGTTCCAAAAATGTATATAAGTGTTTCGCCTCATTATTATAGCACTACAAAATATTGTAAGTGTTAGCACTTATTTAAAAAGTAACAGGTATGTGCACATTTTAACGTTATTTGCTCATAAAACTAGGGAGACCCGCGACTTGTTCGCACGAAAACTCCAGAGCTCGCTTGAATCAAGCTACAATATTTAGTTTATGTTTGGAACGAAGTTCCTTTACGCGACTTGCGGTAGGAGTTGACAAATAGAAAATGTAACGCGTAACGAAAACCCGTTATCGAATTGGTTGCTATGGTAATGAATGTAAGTAGGCTACATTCAAGAAACATGTGTTTTATTTGATCAATTTAAGATAGAAGACGTTCGGTCCCGTTTACTCAATGCAAATAAAATGTTGGTGCATCAGTCTAGGCCTAACCTAAATTATTGTTTGTATGTTTAATTTATTTTAACTGCTTTAACGGCAACATACACACATAATTTATGTTTAGTGCACATTTATAGCACAGTACGTTTGGAATAGTATAATTTTAATCTTTCAACTGCCGTTTATTATTAGTTTGTTTTTTATACAAGTATTTACTGTTTCCACACGTTTAATGTTATTATAATAAAAGTGTAGAATTAATTATAACATCAAAGCTAACATGGTAAACACAGTTAAATGTTCATTCTTTATAAATACATTCAATAAACATAAACTGCTGGTTCATCAGTGGTTCCCACGACCGCACACATTATTTAATAAAATTATAGTAGATACAACTTAGTTAAATCTTAGACTTATTTAAAAGAAAATTAATTTTTAATTTAATCGAGGCAAGTGTTTTGTTTTTGTAAAAGTACTGTAAACGCAGTGATTTAGCCTACTTCTTAGTATACATATTCTACTTCTTTTGCACAGTCAAATAAATGTTATTATTAAAATACTAAGAGAGACCACCTAAAACTGGCATAATGTTTAACCGTAGCCCGTTAGCTAGAACGTTTGTATAAATAATAATTTGTACAAAATCTTTGGGTATTGAATCCAAAATGTAATGAGGAAAAAGTTCAATAATTTCTGTGATTACTCCGAACATCATTGTTTTAAACTAGTTTACTTCTTATACCGGTAAAAATTATAAAATGATATTAGTTTTAACAAATTCCAGAGTCATAACAAATAGTTAATAATATAAAGTGCAAACTTTCGATGTTCATATAATCCGAAGTAGTGTTTAAAATCCTTTAGGATCCCAGCTGGATTTTGTGTCAATATAATACTCTAAGTTTGTAATATGTTAGCAAACAATTCGACTGATGTTGAACCGAAAATATCGTAAAACAACCGAGATATTTACACAGTTTCTGTTGTTAACGCTAATTCTGGACACGGCTTGTTTGTCGCGATCCGAGCATATTAGCCCTTGGGGTAGGACACATTATTACTACAATTTAAGGTAACAAACAAATTAACATTCTTCCATAAGGAAGTGCATGGCTTAAGGCCGAATGCCTTGCAGTTACAAAAAACGACCGAAATTTCAGACGAAAAGATAAAAATCTGTAGTTATTACCTGACCATGAATAATTAGAGATGGTGTAGATAGGACAACGGCGCGGCGTGGCAATTTAGGTAGCCGTGGAGGCTGTCGGCGAAATAAGAATGAAATGACCTTGAGCGAAGGGTTATACGGCAATAGCGTAGTCCAAGTATGTTTACAGGTAAGAACATATTAAGCAATGTTCACTTCTTTATTACATACATTTGTTGTATAATTATTGGATTTGTATGACACAAAAACTTTTTTTTAATACAAAATAACATTTTGTGTTTATTTTTAATATTATTAAAACTATTTCCAATAATACATCATTTCTTGCGTTTAAAAGTAACACATTTTTTAAACGGATCCCCTTTTAGAAAAAGCATGATGAAATATACAGAATGTTATAAAATCCATTTAACCCCCTCATTATTTTGTTACTGAAAATAAGTTAACAAAACTTTGTATATATATTGTGTTGCACAACACGACATATTTTTTGACATATCTGATCCTCTATGATTTTTGAGGGGTAAGGGAGTTATCAATTTTAAATATAAAGGTAGGTCATGTAATACACCATTGAAAAGAGTATTAAAAGAGAAACACAATGGCGCAAACTATAGCTTAATATCTTACTTCGTTTCAAAATTATGACAATAACGTTCTGGAAAATGATACTTTTATTTATAACACCAAAGAAGGTTCTTGTTCGTAAAAAAAAAACATGTATGTGTAAAAAGGCCAAACTGAGTGCCATCACAACAAATATCAGGAACAAAATGAGGGAGGTATTGCTATCCTATCAGTACATGAGAAGTGGTGCTTATCAGTTAAGCTTACAGTAGAGAAATTCAGGAGCAAAGGTCAAGATTTGTATTTCAGGTTCCATTTACATTTTTCAGAAAGTTTTTCAAGAACACATAGAAACTCAGATAAATTAGTGGTACCGTACTATATTTATTTACAGTTTCTATTTTTAAAATGTGTTACATTTACCTTCAATCTGCAACCTACTTATTCCTAACATTAACAAATTAATAACCTGCTTTGAAGTTATGATAAAAATATAATTTCCCAGAACTTTGATTGTTCATTATTTTGAAACGAAGCAAGAAATTAAGCTCTAGTTGCGCGTTTCTATTCCTCTTTTAATAAGCTTTTCAATGGTGTATTACATGACCTACCTTTACATTTGAAATTTTTAACCCCCTTACTCCCCTAAGCCCCCCAAAATCCATAGAAGTTCACAGATGTCGAAAATTGTGATCTGTTATGCAACACAAGATATATACAAATTTTTTTTAAGCTTATTTTCAGTTACAAAACTAATAAAGGGAGTTAAAGAGACTTTATGAACACTCTGTAAATCATGTTACCGGGAAGCAATGATTATCACATAAGAAAAGTTTAATTTAAATATGATAAATACTGTTTTAGTTAAGCCTCCAATAAAAACATACAACGTGCTCATAGGTTTATCAAAGTATGGGGACGCAGAACGTCAACGGCAAGCTGGATTCGAACCTACGATAAAAGCTGTCTACAAACTGAGCCATCGACCTTCCTAGCTATGTTGAATTCATTCTCTACTGGTTTACAAATAATGTGAAAACGCTGAAGCCTTAAACTACGGATGTTGCGTAGTTGCTCAATGTGGCAAACAGCTCGCATGTTTTATTTTAGTAAAGACATCTGTGTAAAATATCTTTTTCGTGTGGTTATAGTTTGCCAATTTATTAGAAAAAAAGCAATTCGTAGAATTTGTTTTTCTGCAGCATAAGTAGTTATTAGATAGAATGTCAAGTTGGTGGTCAAAAATCTTAAAAAATGTAGTTGACTCTGTTAAATGTTATTATTTATAACTAAATAAAAGAAAAACAAATCTATTACTGCTAAAGGTTATTTCTTGTAAAGACAGCTCTAACATTCTAGTAGTACTTTTTCCTAAGCTAGGTCTACTAACAAAATTGATGGAAACTACGCTCAAAATTCTTTCCATCATATTATTGTAATAAACAAGTTTAAGAAATGTCCAGTAAAAATGGCTTATGTGTTAAATCTCAAAATACTTGTTTCAAAAATATAATTTTCTATTTGGTTAATTTCACAATTTCAGGTACATGCTAAGGATAACTAAATAAATATTACATATAAATTTGATATAGAAGATTCGATATACAGTTTCAGAACAGTATACACACAGTTGCAATACGGTTCATATACTATAAACAAAAAATGTATACCAGCAGCATTGGCAAAGTGCATATAAATTAGACGAAACCAGTGATACATTACATTTTTAACGTTAAAACACGGAGTAGTTAAATTCTTTAAACCTGTAATAGCCTTTTGGTCTTTAACAGTCGGACCGTAAATGTAACAAGTCATAGCTTAAGAGGGTTTGAAGTAGAATGTAATAACTAATAGTCTTCAAGTCAATATTAGAGGTGAGATAGAGATCATGTTCAATCACAGTTTCAGTTTAAAATTACCAGAATTAATTTGACCACGTTAAAAATGATTTTAAACATAAATGTACTTGTTATCTGCATAGTAAATTTGAAACGTCAACCGAATAAAAAAAAAACTTCTCTATAAAAATCTTTGTATCAACTGAATTTTTTGTTTTACACATATTCGAGATAATTCACTGGTAACTAAAGAAATTCCCCAATGATTATTTTAATAAAACAGGTAAAATAATATTCTGTAAATGTAGCTTTTATACTTACACCCTGGAGAGAGGCCAGCAGCATACACAACAACATAGGGCAGGAGAGAGAGAGAGAGAACGACCACAGCAACAGCGCCGCAAGCAAAACAAAACAAAACATTCACAGTTAATGGTCAAAATATCAACTCGTGGAGTATTCAATTTTTAAATGTAGGTTCTACTGTACGTTTACTGAAAATACTGCATCAAACTTGAAATTTTATTATTACAAAAACATATTAATATAAAAATCCAACCATAAATCAAGTTTTACATATAAACTATAAACTATTAAGTATTAGAAAATATATATTTTTTAAACAGACTTGAATATATAAATAATTGAACATAATAATTTATGCTTGAATATAAATAATCTAAGCATTATAAATTAAATAAATGAATAAATGCATAAATTTATGCATAAATCTAAGCATACATTGAATAAATTAATATTCATAAGGCTCCATTTAAGTATTCATAAGCAATGGAGCCTTATGAATAAAAAGGAAAGCACAAGTAAAAGGTAAGCATTTTTCATGTGTAAGGAAGGAAATGCTTTTCCGTACTCCTAATTTTTGGTTGAAGCAAAACATTTGACTTTAAAGCATTAGCTTCACTTTTATTCATAAGGTTCAGTAAATATGTATGTTTTATTAGGTATATCTATATAAATAAAAATGTAAATGTTCGTTTGTTCAAAATCTTAAATCTCCGAAAGTTCTTCACCGATTGCTTTGAAATTTTGACACAAAGTTGCATTCAAAAACAAGTGTGTTTATATACACTTTTTGAAAAACAGCACCATCTGTTGGACATAAAAACAACCCAAACTATTCGAAATATTTTACGGCAATGGGAGCACTTACTAAGTATTAATTAAATACGTTTATTGTTGGTACATTAATCAGCTAATATTTTCAATAACGGTTCATTTCAAACTTTGAAACAATTATTTATATTTCTAACTTTTTGGTTAGGGTTTCGTAAAAAAATTCCACCTGTTGATGTAAAAATAACACACTATATTAAATATTTTACGGTCGGTGCGCCAAAATAAATAATAATTAAAAATGTTTAGTGTTTCAATAGTAATCAGCTATTTGTTCTAATATTTTCATTAACAGCTGATTTCAAAATTTGAAACAATTATTTATTTCTAACTTTTCAGGTTTGGTTTTTATTAAAGTGTAGACCTAAGCCTTGCTGGTTCTTTTTAACTTTTATATAACTGCTGTTATAAAATAAACGAAATAATTTTATTGGGACGTTTAAGCTTTGAGGTCCCACTCCAATTAATCCTACTCCTATATTATAAAGAAAACATAACATATGTGTATAGAAAGTTAAAACGGGGTTGGGGTGCGGAGCACGCAGGGGTCTCCCCTAGTTAAACGAACAAATCTGTTTCCCTAAACATCTGAAAAATTCATAATTTTGTTTCAAATGAAATAGTCATTTTTCATTTTACAACTTAAACGTAAAAAGTACACAGTTTATGAATACTTTGAGTAATAGCAAACCTAATTTAAACTTAGGATTCACAAAAACCGACATAGTCATTATGTATCTACATTTATCTATCTGTATAGTGCCATATACATTTTCCTTTCTCATTATACTATAGTATAGAGAAAGTATAGTGATCGCAAAAAAAATCGATGTTGAGATTTTTGTGGAAATATCCGTTTTGGGATCCCCTGAGTAAAAAAAAGTGGTTTTTACAAAACGTCTGTATGTATGTCTGTCTGTATGTCTGTATGTATACAAAGCTAGAGAGAAAACTATTAGATCGATTTCAACCAAATTTGCACCAGACATGTCAAGTAGGCCTAATATAGATGCACGAAAAAGGGTTTTGAAATTTTTTAAAAAGCAACCCCCTTTTTGGCCAAAAAGCCCCCCAAAAATCAGTTATTATTGTTTTATAAAAAAACGGCTCTAAATATTTTGATAGAATTTGGCTAATTTGTAGCCTTTAATGTGCCGTACCATATGCAAAAAACCGCATCTTTCTAAAAATTCTCGTTTAACTAATAATAATAATAACTGATTTTTGGGGGTTTTTGGCCATAAAGGGGGTTGTTTTTCAAAAAATTTCAAAACCCTTTTACGTGCATCTATAAAGACCTAATTGGCGTGTTTGGTGCAAATTTGTTCGAAATCGATCGAATAGTATTCTCTCTAGATAATAATATTTATTAGTTAATCTCCAACTTTAATAAAAAATCACCTCTCCTACCCCACCCTACAAGTCACAGTGAATCTGTTTAATAATTTAAATATGTTTGTGAGAAAGTATGTGCTAGTTCCTGGTACCGTTTATTAAATATATACTCGTATATTGTGTGTAACATATATGTGTGTTCCAATGTCGTAAAGTCTCAGACATTAAAGTAAAGAAAAAAGTTCCTATCCTATAATGGTAACTGCGTTATCCTTTCACTAACTGAAACAATGTAAAGCAAATTTTATTTCATGTTAAAAGATGAACATTTTGTTGATTATTGAACGGTTGTTGATATAATAAAAATCTCAAACAATGTCTAATTTGAAAATTTTCAAAAAAAATATCATAATAATCCTTTTTATGCTGAAAAACAGCATTAACAATTTGAATAAAAAATTTCGACTGGAACAATTTAAGTCCAATAACGTCTAAAGTTGTAGTTATTTTTCGAGAAAGAAACAAAATGTTACACTTCAGTCGGTGTAACTTATCTATATATTTAATTCCGTCAGCCCAAATTTGAAAATGAAATTCAGAGCGAACGGTAGGTCGTAGGACGCTGGGAGAGGTCTCATTTTAGAGGTCTGGGCATGAAGTTTTGGGGAAAAATATTCATTTTTCTTAATTGTGTCCCAAAAGTTTGTTACGGAATAAAATAAGTCTCATTTAAATAGCATGGACATATACAGGTGTAAATCAGGTGTAACATTTAAAGAAGAATAGTATATTTCATTACTAGTACCGAAAGTGGCACTTTCCGGTGCGCGCCCAAGTTTCATGTGTGAGGCGGAGCCGAACACAGGAATATCGAATTTCACGTGTGAGGCGAAGCCGAGCATGTGAAAGTGTGTTTCACGTACGAGGCGAAGCCGAGTACGGGAATAATTGGAGCAAGTGCCGGAAAATCACTTTCGGTACAAGTTATGAACGGTACTTTTCATCACGACGCAAAAATACACACAATGCTGAAGAAGAAACCTCAGTAAAATGCAAACTATTATATTTCTCAATTAACATTTTTTTATAATAACAAATTTACTATAATAAGCCTACATAACAACGTAACAATTAGAAGTTCAAGGTTATGTTTATTGTGCAGTTGGTATTGTTGGTGTCAGAGCGCGTAGCGGGCAAATGGAAAACTAATTGAGAGCAAGGGAAAACAAATTTAGAGCAAGGGAAAATCAGCTGATCGTTTTTCCCTTGCTCTAAATTAGAGCTTGGGAAACGATCGTTTTCGTTGCTACCAGCTGACATCGAAAGTAGCTACTTTCGGTACGGAGTGATGAAAATAAATATTCGTTTAACTTAATAATATAATATAACAGCTGATTTCACCCATCATCTGTAATACGCAAACAAAACCTAGAGCAGATTATACTTTGGGGTTATGTTTACAACTTCAATCAATATAAGTATTGCGAAGATAATTTTTTTCTAAATATGAGTTAAAGAACTAATGTAGCCTATAATACGTTATAAGATTTGTATTGAGGTTATAAACTGTTATATAAATACTTTATTTTATTATCAATATAATATATTTATGTATCCAAGTTTATAGAAGTTTATGTTCACATTCGTTTAACTTCGGAAACATTCGTACATCTTAGTATAACATACAAACATATTCCATTAATAATTTCTTCATTGTCAACTCCTATAAAAGCGAGTGTACGTGGAGTAACATTTAAAGAAGAAATGAATATTCGTTTAACTTAATAATATAACAGCTGATTTCACCTCATCTGTAATACGCAAACAAAACCTAGCGTAGATTATACTTTGGGTTTATGTTTACAACTTCGATCAATAATATAGCCTAGGCCTATAATATTAATAACTTCTAAATCATTTGATCTATCAATATGAAATAAAAGGCAATTAAAAGATAATATTTTTATCTTTCTTTATATATAATAATATACATAAACACAAAATATTAACAAATATTCCTACACGTTTATAGTCTTTATAATTGTATACATTTACCGAGTTAAAAATCCCCGTCTGCATAGTTACGTAGGCCTAGATAAAGTATGTTGTTTAAATACAGTAGTATCTATATATCTATATATTTAATTCCGTAAGCCCAAATTTGCAAATGAAATTATGAGCAAACGGTAGGTCTTAGAAAGCTGGGAGAGGTCTCATTTTAGAGGTCTGGGCATGAAGTTTTGGGGAAAAATATTAATTTTTGTTAATTGTGTCACGTCAATTTGTTACGGAATAAAATAATTACCATTTAAATAGCATGGGAATATGTAGGTGTAAATCAGGTGATTTTAGTGTTAAAAACAGGTGATTGTATATAATAATTTCCATTTAAATAGCATGTGAATATATAGGCGTAAATCAAGTGATTTTAGTGTTAAAAACAGGTGATTGTACATAAATTGAAAAATTCTGCTATCCTAACAACACCTGAATGTGCAGTTTTGTGATGTGTTTTGTTATTGCAGCTGTGTTTTTGTTTCAAAGTGAGAATTAAAATCAAAGCTTAGGCTATATGATTAAACACATTATAAAATTATTTCAACTGTACTTTTTTACTGTAATGAATAACGCTGGAAGACCACCTCGCAAAGGTATAGGCCATCACGAAGAGGTATTGCTCCTAGAAATATAGCCTATATATAGGGGCTATTGCCCCTACAAGCCACTAGTTGAAGTTAAAACATGTATTTTTTAAAGAACTCGTATATAAATGTGTTTATTTAAAGTGGGAGACTGGGCATGCGCCTTTAACTTATCCGTCTCTCTTCCCTGCAAGGTTAAAGGCCATTTGACACCGGCATCCATGAATGGGAATGGAAAAGAATTGCTTAACATGTATTTTAATGGGGTGGGGCCATTTATTCAGGCTTACATGGACGTCCACGGACGTCTTGGACGCGCATGCGCAGTCGACCTACAGACAACTCGTGGTTTTCCGCGGGAATGCGCTGTGCTCCAGGCCACTTGTGTCATACTTACCGACTGTTGTTCAGCATCTTATTAAGTGATAATTGTTGTGAGGTGATTATTAAAATGGAACAGCTGATTGATGACGTTCGAAAACGTAGGGCCCTTTGGGATACAAGCAGTGAAAATACAGAAATTTAGTATTGAAAGACAGGGCTTTGATTGCAATTGCCTCAAACCTTGAAAAGATAAGTTTCTCATTTTTTGTTTATTGGGTGAACCCATTTCCATCTATTTTTAAGATTGTAAAACAGTAATGTTTCTTTGTCACTACTGGAACTTTCAGAATCCAGCCAAGGCACTTCAGAAGACATCATCTCTTTCTCGAAGACTGACGTTTGTAGGAGGAAATAGGCGGGTAAAATGACACATCCACTACAAATCCGTCCACATGCTGTGTGAATTGGCACGTCCATAGGCGTCCACGGACATACGTGGACGTCCATGGACGCCGCAGATTCCGGTGTGAAAAAGCCTTAATGTGATAAGATGTTGGTAGAAGGTGGTAAACATATCCTCAACGGGATGGATGAAATATTAATTTTAGCTTCTAACAAAAATTATTGATTTCTTATAGTTTCAATGGAAAGGTTAAGGCATATGTAATGTTTTGTTTTTATTTGTTGTTCTTAGACGAAACCCTCGACTGTCACCATCGCCTGATAATAGATTGGGATATTTCAGGAGTGTAGTTTTCCTAAATAAGCAGCAGACAATGTTTGATGAAAAAAACCGTTATATACTTATACAAAATCTGAAAAGGCAGAAGAAGACAGACAAAACTACAGGATTCAGCGTAATAGTAGTCTAATAATATTGCACGGGAGCTGGCAGTTTATAGAAGAGAAAAAGTCGTTCAATAAAACATTACATAATTTTGGTCAGGGTTAATATGAAGATAAATATATATTACTTTATTTCAATATGCTAAATTTTTGTCAAACATGTTATTTTTTCTTATTGATATTGTTATTTAAATAGCTGCCTTTAAGTTAGAAAAGTTAAGAAAAGTCTTAATAGAATGATATCTAAAATAATTTAAAAAAAAGCATACCTATTTATACATAAAGAGTGGAGGCAGATCAAATGAAATAAAGAACTGGAAATAACATGTTGGACAGACATGTGTAATATAAAACGCATTTTTATCAATTCACCTCTAAAATCAAATTGTATATAATATATAACGAATGCAAAACATTGTTTCCTCTACATATTATATTAAAAGTGTATTTGTCTTTTAGTTAAAAAGAGAACACGGTAAAACTAGTCATTCTGAGCAAACACCTCTCCCAATACCTCTCAACACGATCTGTCATATGACTTGTCTGCAGTCTGTTGAGGGTCTGCTCAAGTAAAAAAGAAAGCGACCGGCGACTCCAGCGCTTCACTCTATAGCCGTATCTAATCAGTGCATTTCTTGCAGCTGAGCGCTTTGACATTGGCTCATTTGAAACCATTTTATACATCGATCTTTTATAATTGAGAGTTGAAAAAAAACTGAATATTTTTTATGAAATTGCGGAACCGGCTTGCGATTCACTTATAATTATACATGTTTTATTGTGTAAGGAAAAAAGATCAAACTTGGTACATAAAAAATGTAAATTACGTGCCAAATGAACGGGATTTAAAAAAATGTGAAACGCAAAACGGATGCGTTTTGTGACTGTGGTTAAAATGAGACCTTGCAAATAATTTTGTGATAAAAAATAAACGAAATAAATGGTTTTAAATTTAACATTGCTTTTACGGGATAAACAACCACGATGGCTACCACTACAGTAGATCCTTAATTTTTAACTCCCGACGCAAACAGGGAGGTGTGTAACGTGTGTATCTGTCTGTGGTATCGTAGCTCCCAAACGGATGAACCGATTTTGATTTAGGTTTTTTTTTTTGAAAGGTGACTTGATCGAGAGTGTACTTAGCTACTCAAGAAAATCTGTTCAGCCATTAGGGGTTTTTTAATTTTCAATTTGTTGTCCCCAAACCTCTCTTTATACGACTAATGCAGGACGGGGAGAGGAATAACCAAGGCCGACTCTACTACAGACCGGAATGCTGCCCCCATCCACACTGCGCTACGTCACAGCAGCAGTGTTACCCTTTTCAAGTGATTTGCCGCGATTTGTCAGTCCTCCCGACCTTGATTGTTATTTGTGTAAGAATCTGCCTTGAATGTGTGCATAAACTAGATTTATTTTTTTCGTAATTAAGTGTAAATGTTTTATTAGCTCTGTTTATTGTGTCTAGTCAGCGTTAGCTTATAATGTCTGTATAGACAAATGAGTGGTTCATCATACCACAAGACTCTGACTCAGATATTGGAATCTGAAAAGAAACTGAAAGCGCTCAGTCTAATAAAATTTACCTTCTCCATTAAGGGACAATTTTCCTCGAACAAAGCCTAGATCAGGAAATAACAGAAAATGATGGCATGGCACTAGTTTATTGGTGGCTACATATACATTAAACTTAAAATCGTTGGAAATGTGAGAACTGCTATGCCATTGATTGTCTCTCAAGAAAAGGACATTTCAACTCAGTATAATCATACACAAGCATGTACTGCCTTAATAAATAGGGGGAAATTAAAATACCCCTCTGATTTTACAATGGATTTGTTGTACACGTTCTTCAAAATTTTTAATGTTTTAATTGACCACAGGTTTGAAAAACTATTTTTGATGTGTGGTTGTCAAAAAGGCTTTTAAATTTCTTGACACAAAAAGCATTATGCATTAAAGACAACTGTTCAAACTGTCTAAGTTAGCTTTATAGATAATCTCAATATACTCAATTATACTTCTAAATAACTATACGAAAACGAAGCGAAATCGGCCCTCCAATAAAAGAAAACACAGCAAGTTTCAGTAACAGTAAGTATTCCTTCATAATTTGTATACCGTTAATAAAGTAACAAATTTGATATAGTTTTGTAACTAGTAGGTATTCAATAGGCCTAAGGGTTCTGTGCATTGTTTGGTTTAAGCATTCAAAATTGAGAACTTATTTACAACATTTGTTTAATATACATACATTCCTTTAACTGAATCAATAAAACGTATTTGCTATCATAAATTATCTTAAGAAGCTGTGTTCTAAATTTTATTCGCAAATAATTTTTCACCGAATAAAGATATCGGAAAGTAATTTTTATAGGCCTAACCAGTAAAGGTATTCAAATTTGTTGTAACTGTCTGATTTTTTAAATATTATTATTATACATATGTTTTCTATATGTGCTCCAAATTTTATTCGCAAATAATAAACAGTTTTCATTTAATAGTCTTATAAGTGAGCGTTTATAGTTACGCGCAATGTTTCTCATACGGCAGCGAGTGTCGCGGTGGATCGGGTAGTGTGACGTCACGATCTCAGCCTTCCGGCCTGTAGTAGAGTCGGCCTTGGAATAACACACGCCCAACGGCAATAAAAAGATTCGAACATACAGCAATTCGTACCTTTGCTTATTGAATCGCAGTAATATTGTGATATCAACATTCCAGCAGTCATTTATTTGATTTCAGATACTCCTATTATTTCATCCTGACAAACTTCTAATACCTCTCAACCATTATTTTGTTTGGCATATTTTGGTAGGCCTACTGTTCTAGTATCGCTCTATCAATATACACTGCAAATTGAGATTCTAATCATTCATGAGATTTTAATATAAAATTTATCAAGAAAATGTATCTTTTCTAAAGCTATGTTTTTGTGAAATCATTATTTTCGATAAATGCTTTTGTTTTCAAGCATTCGTTGTAATGACTGAAAAATCACATTAGTAATAAAACATACAAAAGGCGTCGTAAAACATTCGCATAGTGTTTTCCTAGCCGATTCTGTTAATTCTATTATCCGTATTCTATTAATAATAATTATGATAATGACAGACTAAATAATAATTAAGAACATAATTGCAAATTAAATTGTCCATGGAAATCATGTACACAAAAACAAATTTTGATTTAATATGACGGATCCAAGATGGCGGTTTAAAAGTTCAAATGTACAAAACAAATATCAATTTTTATTTCCGTATTTATTTCTGCCTCTCATTCTTAAAAATAACCCTTTGTATAATATGATTTTTTATTTATTTATTTTGGTATCTGTATTGAAATTTAAAACACCAATGTTTTGTTCTTCCACTATCGCAGAAATACATAATTACTACAATTACTAGTAAGCCCCCGTGAAAAATCACAGGCTGATTAATTAGATATACACATCAGAAATACATCATTTAAAAAACAAACTATTTAAACACAACATTAAGGAATACTTATCCAGGCCTATCTAACTTGTCGGGGATTTTTAACCCGGTAAATGTGTAAAATAATAAGAATTATAAAACTGTAGGCCTATTTGTTAAACATATTTATTTACACAGTCTACGTTATTATATATTTAAAGAAAGATAAAAATACTATCTTTTAAATGCTTATTATTTCATATTAATATATAAAATGATTTAGAAGTTATTAATAGTATAGTGAAGAAATTAATAATCGAATATGTTTATATATTACACGAAGATGTACGAATGTTTCCGAAGTTAAACCAATAGGTATCCCTTCTTTAAATTTGTATAAACAGAACCATATTGATTATAAAAGGTTGTACTTATATACAGTGTATAACCTCAAAGCAAATATTATAACGTATATTACAGCATACATTAGTTCTATAACACATATTTAAATAAAACGGTACCAGGAACTGGCACATACTTTCTCACAAATACATTTAAATTACTAAACAGATTTACTGTGATTTGTAGGGTGGGTAGGAGAGTTTTTTTATTAAAGTTGGATATTAACTAATAAATATTATTATTATTATTATTATCTAGAGAGAAAACTATTCGATCGATTTCGAAAAAATTTGCACCAAACACGTCAATTAGGTCTTTATAGATGCACGTAAAAAGGTTTTGAAAAAAAAATTTTTAAACAACCCGCTTTATGGCCAAAAAACCCCCAAAAATCAGTTATTATTATTATTAGTTAAACGAGAATTTTTAGAAAGATGCGGGTTTTTGTATATGGTAGGGCACATTAAAGGCTACAAATAAGCCAAATTTTATCAAAATCGTTAGAGCCGTTTTTTTATAAAAAAATAATAACTGATTTTTGGGGGGTTTTTTGGCCAAAAAGGGGGTTGTTTTTCAAAAATTTTCAAAACCTTTTTTCGTGCATCTATACAGGCCTACTGGACATGTCTGGTACAAATTTGGTTGAAATCAATCGAATAGTTTTCTCCCTTGCTTTGTATGCTTTTATTAAAGTAGACGATTAACTAATAAATATTATTATTATTAGCTAGAGAGAAAACTATTCTATCGATTTCGAACAAATTTGCACCAAACACGTCAATTAGGTCTTTATAGATGCACGTAAAATTTTTTTGAAAAACAACCCCCTTTATGGCCAAAAAACCCCCAAAAATCAGTTATTATTATTATTATTAGCTAAACGAGAATTTTTAGAAAGATGCGGGTTTTTGTATATGGTAGGGCACATTAAAAGCTACAAATAAGCCAAATTTTATCAAAATCGTTAGAGCCGTTTTTTAATTAAAAAAAAAACTGATTTTTTGGGGTTTTTTGACCAAAAAGGGGGTTGTTTTTCAAAATTTTTCAAAACCCTTTTTCGTGCATCTATACAGGCGTACTGGGCATGTCTTGTGCAAATTTGGTTGAAATCGATCGAATAGTTTTCTCTCTAGCTTTGTATACATACAGACATACATACATACAGACATACAGACAGACATTTGGTAAAAACCACTTTTTTGGACTCAGGGGGTCCTAAAACGGATATTTCCACAAAAATCTCAACATCGATTTTTTTTTGCGATCACTATAGTATAGTGAGGAAGTAAAAATCAACTTTACAAGAAATTTTAACGATTGAAGTTGTAAACATAACCCCAAACTATAATCTACACTGGGTTTGTTAAGTATTACAGATGATGGATGAAATCAGCTGTTATAATATATGTTATTCGCGTACGGACGTACACTCGCATTTATAGGAGTTGATACTACTGTATAGTAACACTAAAATTATTGCTATGTTTACGCTATTTGGTGGTTTTAACAGTTGTGTTGACCTTACAGATTTTGTTTTCCTTCAACATTTCACACTGTAAAGACATAATCCTCGTGACATATATTTTAACAACGGCGACGTATTTAGTATTCAATTAGCCAAGACATGTTCTGGATAATGTCCTCGTGGATCGACATGACAGTCAATCAATCAATCTTGTGCACTTTACCTAAGGGCGTAGGTACAAGCACTGACATTGTTTGTGACGAATGAAAAACATATCCATTGACAGCTGAACAATAACTAACTGTTTTTACAGTACGATAAAGTATGACTCACCAATAGGATATTGTTGCTTTGTTTTTGTAAAAGAAAACTCTTTACTTCCAAATATAGGAACAGTCTAACAAGTTAGTGCATTTCTAAACTAATATTATAATAAACTTTGTATGTTTGTTTGTCTGGGATATTCTTAAAAATTAATTAACCTATTTGAAATCATCTTTCACTCAACGATAATTTAAGTTTTCTCATTAGTTTTTTTAGAAATGAACGATAGGTATTTGAAAATCGTAAAGTAATTAAAATATCTTATGTTATATTATAATGTACATTTAGTTGTAGTTGCTACGACAGTGAATAAATATTAATATACAGTTCTCACTGCCGTCGTAGTCCACTAGTCTCACGAAATAACAATAAAGTCGGAGATTTAAAAAAATTGCTACTATTGTGTCGGTTTTAAGCTACAATCTAAATGTCCAACCGAATGTAATGTAAACTATTCACCCTTATATGAATTAAACCTATACTGTTTCCTGAGATGACAATGATTTGATTCATCTTAAACATTAATTAATTTAGTTCAATGTTTAAGAATGTATTAAAATTATAAAATGTTAATCATATATTAGTTTCGACCTAGAATGGTTACCTATTTGATAACTGCATACACTTTGTAGTAAAGTCAATGAGACTTCAAAAGAGAGGTGCATGGAATATGCGAGAATTTTTGACTTCAGGACTTAATTAGGAGGTAAACATACTCAAAGTCCCCGCCCCTAATAGGAAGTGAGCTTAAGGCGGGAGGGGGGTGAAAAGGTCCAATTGTTTTTATTTTTATTATCTCGGAAACGGTGAACTGTAGCAAAAAAAATGTTTGAAATAAACATAAAAGCTAATTATTAAATTTACTATAAAATTGTTCCTGTACATATCTGTCGAATTCAAAACGGTTTTCGAGATATACGTTATTAAAAATCGATAATTTTCGAAAAAATTATTTTTACCTCACTCTTTGTGTCAAACATTTGCTTCTAGTGCCTCCCAGGATCGTATATTGCTCAAAGTGCTCTTTAAGTATTAATTAACCAATTCATTTACAGGTTGTATTGTGCCTGTATAATATTAAATGATTCAGTTTCACAAAATTCTGCCTAAAATATAGGCTACGTTAATACTCCTGAAACACTAACCAGGAGGCGTATACGAATGATACTGTCACAAGTAGCGCTAAGGAAAGCAGTAGCAATGTAGGATAACAGACTAATTATGTGTGTGCAAGCCAGACTACTACAGTGTGATTGGTGGAGAACAGGGGCAGCCTGTAGTTTATAGCTTTACCTAATTACACGTCTTCTCATTAGTACTTGGCCATTATTAACACTTGTACGCAATTCTGTTTACATGCTTTGATTTTGTATTCATTTTAAACTGGCAATAATTGTTAGTTAGCGGTGCACGCGGAGGATGGACACTATTATATCACATAGACTGCAGTTTGTTTTCGAGATAACGAGCTACAGTGTTTCACAATACGTTAATTTTCCTGCTATCGTAGGTTCGAATCCATTTAATAACGTGGGCGTTTCCCGTGTGTTATATTATTTAAGAAGTTCACCGAAATCTCAAACTTATTGGAATAGCAGATGAGAAGGACAATAGTGTAAATTGATTCATGGTATGATGTATGTAGCGTGCACACATAAATATAAGCCTAGAACTTTGGTTTTAGTTAGGAACTTAGTACCATGCAAATAATAACTACGAGGGATTGACACCATGCACATTAATGAAGAAACACTCAACCTAGTTCAGCTGAAATAAATTACAAACTTACATAATAACTATCTTTCAACGGTATCAAAACGAAAAAGCGATATTAAAAATTCCTACCTAGTCACCATAAGAAAAAAGAAACAGAATGCAAGTGCAAATATACAAATAAACCTAACCCATAAGTACAGATATTAAGGCTCAGCAGGAGTAAACAAATATTTCTGAGTTGACCGCAGCTCTCCAAGTGGCAGAGCTGTACACTACTAGCATTGAGTTTGCTAGTTTTTCATTCTTCCGCTAGCAAATAAAGGACATCTTCATAAAGGCGAAAAATAAGGGATACAGACGTAAACCAGACTGTAAACGTACTGAAATGTGCATGCGTGACAATATATGTTAGTACCTGTTAATAAACACAGCTTTCTCAAGTTGCGAGCAACAAGTTGATGGTATAATCACAACAGTGGAGGCTAAACACTCGAGTAGGAACACAAATTCGGCACATACATGTTTCAAAAATAACGTGGAAAATAAGGGTAACAGACGTAAACCAGGCTGTAAACGTACAGAAATAAGCATGCGTGACAATGTATGTGAGTATGTGTTATTAAACACAGCTTTCTCTCACGTATTGAACATTAACGAATATATTATTTTTCTAGTATTCCTCCGAGAGCAACAAGTTGATGGGATAACCACCAGAGTGCAGGCTAAACATTCGAATAGGAACACAAATTCAGCGCTTCCATGCTTCCACAATAACGTGGATTTTTTCGTCATAAATTATAAAAAAAATAATGAAATTACTTTTATTTGAAAAGTAATTAAACTTCGAATGTGGTGATCTTTTTACATTTTTGATATTTGCATTATTGAATGAGAAAAATAATCGCAAACTTTGATTTTGAGTTAAGTCAAAGAACAAATTTAGTTAAAAACAAATATTTGAAACTGATATATCCAAATTCGTACTGTCCTAACTTTTAAAATTGCACAGTCAGAAAAATTATCTTTGCATTATTACTCCAGTAATCTTATTACCCGTTAAACATTGCTCTTATGGGAATTGAAACTCAAGATGGTGGCTGGGTCTGCCGAGCATTAACTGCACGACAAGTAGCTTACTTTCTTACAAAATTATAAATATAAACGGAAAACCCCATCAACCCCAGTGCAAATACACGAACAAATCTAACTTAAAACAGAAAACGCGGAAAAATAGAAACGAAATTATTCGAAAAAAGTAAATATGTAGACAAATCTAGATTTTGAATATATAGCAATGTATAAAAATAATGATTTTTACAAGTTTTACAAGTAGTTACTGAGCCGATTTCAAAAGCGTTTTCTGATAAAAGTAGCGTCAATTCCTCTAATAAATTTGTAGTAAGAGCAAAATTAGTTGTCATTACATTAAATTATATAGATAAATCGGGTTTTCTTACTTTATAGAAGCACAAACATGTGTTTAACTCGAAACTCCTGTATGCACAGATTTAGAAAACAGTGTACTCGTCATCTAACAACTTACTCGTTAAACAAAATATGTATCACTGTAAGATATGTACATATATAAAAATGTGTACATGGAGATATAAATAGTATAGAGATGACTTAAATATATAATTATTAAGAAATCTCGATTTTCTATTTTATAGCAGCACAAACATGGCTAACTCGAGAATTATTGCCCCTATTTAAAACGGGATTGAGATACAAAAAGCGTTCAAAATTTCCAACAACTTTGTAACTAAAGACAAATACGTCACGAAATGTGTGTAACGCAAAACATTTAAAATATTATACTTGCGTCAATTTTAAAAACATGTCGGATCAAAGTAGAAATCCGAAATGACTTTCTTCAATAACTATGCTACTGACAACAAATAGGTAGCCCCTGAAAGTTTTGAGAAAATACAGCATTTATTTGCAGCATACATTATTGTTCAAACTTGGCAAAAATTAAACCGATTTTGAGAAAACTTATCCTTTCCAGATATAACACGTACATTTTAGGAAAAACGTTATAGACTAACAGGCAGAGAGATGTTGAATTTGATATAGTACAGAGATAAGTCAGAAAAGTTCGAGGTTTACTGTGGCAAGGCGTTCCGAAAGTGTTGCCAAAATGATAATAAAAACGCATTCACACTTCATGTATTGAACTAACCAATAACATTAAACACGACGGGAATACATTATACAGGGTGATTCAGAACAATGCGGCAATGTCTCGGAAGCGCATTTTATAGCTAAAAATTGCATATGAAAAAAGTGCATATAAACATAGGCCCGAAAACGCTTCGTTCTATATATATCCGCCATTTTGTTTTTATTTACAAAATAATTCATATCTAGAGAAACGTTTGATTGATTGAGTTCACACTTGGCATGAAGTTTAACCTAACAATGATCTGTCTCAAGAAAAATAAGCGATTATATCCAATCATGCGTTTCAAAATGGCGACTGTTTGAAAATTTCAAACCTAAATTAGTCAAAACCGTACATTTTAACAAAAAATTTCAAGATACCTTTTGTGTAGCCCTTTTGATTACCTATCGGAAGGTGTTATTGTCAGAACAATCGGATGAATATTTGCTGCTCATGTATCACTGAAAATGACGACTTTGTCGTTGAAACGCGTTTGATTATTAAACGTATGTGTGTGAGAATTAGTGTATTATTATTTTTAAATAATCCCTTCTCGCTCGTCAAGCTCAAATGTCACAAAATTACTTTTTTCTTAAAAAGCAGTGCCCACAGAAATTAAACTGTCATGAATATAGACAATCTTGTTTGTTTTTAAAATTTTTTAGATTTCAATTTTAAATGTGACAAGATAAAAATAACACAACTTACAAGATTAGGAAGCACAATGTCCATTTCAGAGGTATTACCAAGCAAACTATAGTAAAACATCTTACAAAATGAAGAAGCACATTGTCCATTTCAGAAATGTTACCAAGTAAACTATTTTAAAACAACTTTCGAAATGAGGAAGCAATTGTCAATTTCAGAGGTTTTACCAAGTAAACTATAGGCCTATAATCTGCTATATGGGTAGGGTACTATATAGTAGAGTGTGACGGAAAAAGCGTAAAGGTAAAATCCGATTTACCACCCACTACAAGTAGGCTACTATAATATACTCTGCTACACACATGTGTACTATATATATAGTAGAGCGTGACGGTAAAATTCGATTCACCGCCCGCAACAAGTAAACTATATACTCTGCTATATACACATGTGTATTATATGTAGTAGAGTGTGACAGAAAATGCGTAACGGTAAAATCCGATTCACCACCTGCAAAATTTTTTTTAAGGCTCCGTCGCATCTCCACATTTATTTAATTTGGACGCGGTGCGCCTAAACAAGTTTTCACTTCAAAAACAATGTTGTTATATTTAATTTCAAACAATATCCCACAAGACAGTATTTATTTAAAAGTACTTATTTCTTCTTATTGTCAACATCGTCCATTTTCGAACCTTAACTTTTTCCAAAGATATGTGCGTATAGTATAAAGTTTAAGTATAATGTTTCCTATGCAATTTTAAGTGTTTTTGTTTTAATGAGCGACGATGATATTTCAAAGAGCTAATGAAGTCATTAAAGTTACAAAAGTCATTAAATAATGTAACATTTAATAAAGTTTGTGCTGATACTTTGGCCTGTAAAACTGTACAGTACGATATTTGTAAAATTCTAATTATCCTTAGCCTATATTATTTCTGTAAGGTGTTTTTGTCGCTAAGCGATATCTCCATCAATTCTTCATCAAAATTCAAGCATCATTTTAAAGCTTTGTTCCCTCTATTGACGAAAAATAGACACACGGCTTAAAATTCATCTTTTCGTTACACAAATTTATTTAAAAAAACGTTTATATTATACTTTACATGGTTCCTAATGAAAGGCGCCATCTATTAACAAGCTGTTTAACTAACATGACAGCTGCTAGTTTGATTGTTTACATTCCATATGCAAGTGTTATAATATACCTTTTTACGTTAGTGACTGACATCCGATTAATCTTAAGTTCCATTTTCCTTTTAAAGTAAGAAACCCTGATGTTTTTCTGTTCATGTTAAAGTTCAAAGGCCTGTAAAAACTAGACAAAATTACTCGGATGAGCAAACGGAAAATACAATTCAAAAATATAACTGAAATTTAGTCACTTTAGTGCCTGAAATCAATCAGAGGGATTAAAAACGTTAAAATATGACTTTACATTCCAAGTCTCGCAATTCAAAATTACAAAACTAAATACATTTCAAAACATTAAATGGTACGAAAGTTTGCAACGTATTTAATTCAATGTATGATAAGATAGTGAAATCTTGATAAGGGACAAAGTAAGAGGACTAACTTATTGTGCCCCTTTAGTTAGATAAGCATCGCGTACTTCCTATTCTGGGTTAAGGAGAGTTTCATTATAACCTAAAGACTCGGTGATTGTTATCTGAAGAAATAAGAGGAAGCGTGAGTTAGGGTTAATGGAGGATCGGCCTAAAAATGATTGATGGCCTCAGGCATGTAGGTCCCTGATTAAGTACTGTTTAATTTACACTCAAACCGACCGCTTTCTAAATACAAAATTTAATATAAACACTTACTTGTTGTACTCGTATCGTACAAATATTACAAACAAAATGGAAGTATGATTAGTATGAAGTTAAAAAATGATTCATATTGAAAAACACTTGATTAAAAAATTAACCAAAAAGGGGAGGAATTAAGCTACAAAATCAAAAACTGTTGATGTATGTGAATCACGATTCGGAAATAATTTTAAGCCTCACTGACAAATGTTAGGTTTTCCCTTTGCTAAAAAAGTTAAACTGGTTAATATAATAACTATGTCATATTGAATTTTCACACAACAATTTAAAATAAGTATAAATCCAAAACAAGTTGTTCTTTGATAAGTGACAAACACTGATGTTTCTCGAAACGTCACAGCCACAAAAAATATTGTTTTTGTTTAAGTAAAAAGTGTTTAACTATTCACTCTACTTACAACGATCATTTCTTATTCGTTTGTGATTGCAGGAGTAGCCTAGCGCGTTTTGACCATTTTCGCCTTAAAAATCGACTACATGTAGTAAAACGTAAAAAAATACAATTTCTACTGCAAGAAGAAACTATATCAATATTATTCTGTTTCACCGAGTGCTTATTTAAATAATTTCCAGACGTATAAATAAAACCCAATAGATTCTGCTTTTGTTAAGGTTTTCTATTGCATGAAGGAAACACAGCTTAAAATATTTTTAAAGGATGACCCTCCCCCCCCCCCCCTGCAAAACGTCAACTATTTTATGTATAGTAGTTTCTTTTATTCAAATTAAGATAGTAAACATATAGAATGATTTTAAACTTTTAATTTAAAGTTAAATTTAAACTTGAACTGGGGTTTTTAGAAAAAACACTACTGTATATAAATAATAAAATTAACACACGGTTACACTTACAAACTTATATGTTAACTTGGCTTATAAGGTTGTACATGTGCCGTTTAGGTCACAAACTGTGTTAATTGTATTATTTATATAATGTAAAATTTTGGTAAAAAGGAAATTGTTCGTTCAGTAAGTATACTAAAAAATTGGAGACTTACACATTTTTCAAAATATTACATTTTTCGAAACATTTTTAAACATACACAAACACTACAAATTTATAATTTAAAGTAAATTTTACGGGATATTTTGACTTTAAAACGAAAATGTCAAATCAAAATGTTTGCAGGAATTTTGCAACCAAAAACTCTAACTCAATATCCATTATTTGGTCGAAATAGGGCGAGAATTGTAGATTACTAAGTAATTAATTACACCATTTTAAAATAAGTTGACCGAATAGTTTCGCTCATAAATAGTAAATTTACACAGTGACTAAATCAGAATCTATGTAAAGTTGGCCAAGACGAAACATTAGCACATCAGCGGTCTTAGGAATCTTTGGTAAAACTCTGAAAATACACTCTTGTAATATACTGGAATTTTTTCATGAATGTTTACACTATTACTTGTTATAAACGAAAAATTTTAAATTTGCAATATTACTTTAAAGATATTTGACTATAAACGGACGAAAAAGTGGTTTCGTCTTTCATTTTTCGCGGGTTAAAAATCAGAGGTGTTTGTAAACATTTCAGAATACGTACAGTATTAGCTAAATTCAAAATACGACCTTCAAGTCTTTCAAGGATGCAAGTGTTTACAAGCGTCTAGTCGCCCTCATTCATCTTACTAATAGGAAATAGGATAACGCTATCCTCCTCAAGGTTTACTGGAGTGGTATTGCATTTACACTTTCAGTTATAAATGTAGAAAGTTTTACATGTGGATCTAAGAATGGACTAATAATGACCGCTAAAGTGCAATATTTCCTATAATAAATTAAAGTGCTGCTTCCCAACACAGCTTCCGTGTATTTCACCAAGTTCAAAAATGGCTTGGAAATGATTTAGATCCGTGTCATTGGGGTTGGAGTTTGGCTGACAATTCACTGCAACCTTTACCAACCACTCTTCCACCAGCACCCGAGAGAATCATGCATGTTATTTCTTGCAACTGTAAGAAGTGTTCTGACTACTGTGAGTGCAAACGGGCAGGCCTACTGTGTTCAGCAATGTGTGGTAAATGTGAGGGATTGTCATGTGAGAACTCGCCAGAGGTGGAGGTTGATGAATCTCAGATTGTAGAAGAAGATGAATAATAACAAATATTTTGTATTTCAATAATACCTAGGTCTAAATGCCAAACCTTAAAGATTAATGTACGTGTTAAATTAAATTTCCCACTTCAACTGCAAAAATTCGAAAAAAATTCAAGTTTTGTTATTACTAATTTGAATTTTTCTCAATAACCGTTAGAGATAGGACAACATTTATCAGAACTGAAAAGATGTATTTCTTTGTGATCTTTAACTTTTGTTTGTAAATATTTTTTGTATCTCCAACGGTTAGTGAGATATGGCCAAAAAAGTAAAAATTGGCCGCCATTTTCCAAGATGGCGGCCGTAGCACAGCATGCACAAATGTTGATTTTTAATATGTTGTTACTCTGTGCTAGTACTATACATATGCAAAGTTTCCCCTTTTAGGGAATTATTTCCAGGTAGAGGGGTATTTTTACCTAATATGACTGGACTATGAGGGTTACATACTTGCTTGACAATTAGGCCTACATGTGAATTGTAACTCATTGAGAAATAATGGCAAGAAAATAAATGTGTCGGAATAGTAGGCTAAATTAATCTCTAGAAAACGCAATTTCAAAAAGACAGTTTTAACAAAATGTCCCCGTTCTGAACCTTGGTTGGAAGGTAAATACAAAATGTATGGTATAAATACTTTCTTTATAGGCCTATGGGCACAGGAGGCCAAGGCCCCCCTAGTTCCCAGGGAAAGTAAAATAAGTATATTATGGATTATAGTCAGGTGGTTTTCTTTTAAGAGATTAGCACTAAAAAATTTGTTTTAAATGTTATGTTCTGTTTGATTTTACACATTATACTTATTTTGAGTATTCATTGATGGTATAAAGGTACAGACTCAATGCTGTGTGGGTTAATATTTCACCTGAATAGCTAAATTGGCTTCCCAAATTTTAAAAGTTTTCTGGGGGAGGTAAACAATTTTCCTGGACCCCTGTTGCCGAAGGAGGAGAGGGTACTCCTTAATCCCCATACCCCGGTCTAGCCCCCCTGGAAAATATCATATGGGCGCCCTTGAGTAGGCCTAATTATCATAATGTAGTAAACACAAGTGTAATTCAAAGTAAACCACACCGTTTTACTTATCTGAAAAATAATTAAGTTAAGCTTGTTCATTGGTAAAGTTACATTTTATTTTAAAATCACGATTACTAAACCTGAGCAGATTTGAAAGTACATTTTTAACTGGACTATAGCTTCAAATTCTAAAAATTGTTTCTCAATATTATTTAATATGCGACACTATTGTCAATTTATGGGTTGTTCGTGTTACCTCTTTATACAAATATTCGTCCGGTACTATTGGAATTCCGTAATATAATTTTCATCCAACAATTAATATTTTATTCATAATGATTGCAAAGCCCTGATATAACTTCTGCAAGTTCTTAAATCAGTTTTGCATTACAATCGACTGTGACAAACAGACATACAGATTGATTCAATAAGGGTTCTGTTTTTCCTTTTAAAGTACGAAAAACTATAAATTATGTAAGGCAACTAATGCATACCTTTATCGTAATTATTATCATACGAGATACATGAATTAAACAAAGTGTTTATAAAGGTATTGATTAGGTTTCGTTTAATATATGAATAACACATTTTAGGTCACTTGTTTCGCTTCCTAAGTATTATTGATAACATTCTGAAATCAATTTTGTTTCTTTTAAGTGAAACATTTAAAAGGGTAAGCGTATATTTAAACATTTAAAAGAGAATAATATATTACAGTATAATAAAGCAATGCATTTAACATAATTCCATTTAAAATTATGCACCATAATTTTGTGATAAACTACATAAAAAAAGAACACGCATATGCGTAAAAATTGTCCTTAATGTTAAACTTAAAAATCTTTTCCAACTAAAGTGCCAAATTTTATTACAACCTGGCAATTATTTATTCCTTAGTTCTTTCAAATCTGAGAAGATCATGTTTGATTCAGTAAACCAATATTATCATTCCTTAAAAAAAAAAATAATAAAAATTACTGTCGAAAATAATTTACAAACACATTATTTAAGTAGTTCCGAGAAAGAGAATATATAATATACAACTTACAGAAGTGGGATCCTGGATAGCGCCAACAATCACATGAAACAAAAAGAACATGACAGTCAGAACAATTAATTAACAAGTATACAACAACAATGCACTGTTTAATGATTACTGGAAACATAAATAAACAACAAAATATGAATAATTAAACACAAGTTGATACACGGAGGCCGAGTTAACGTTTATGCCTACAAGTGTTTATGTAGATTAGGATCAATAATTTACAAGTATTTTTTCTCAAACAATGAATAATACGCTTTAAGCTGCTATTAAATACAAATATTTCATTCAGAAGGAAAAGGAGTACCGAAATTTTTACAAAATATAATGTCGATGAAATTTTACTCATTTAGTAAATATTTTCTAATAATGATTGCATATTTTTCTTGTTTAGAATTTCTTTCAAATTCTTAAGTTACACGTTTGTTGTAAATTATATTTCTAGTTCTTCGTTGAAAACCCACTTTAATATAATTTAGGGCTATATTTCATGTAAAATCAATAGGAAGTTTTCCATTTTCCTAGTGAAACCGTATAACGATTCTCTACTGAAAATAGTGTTTTTCTATAAAAGGCCTTTTTAAATTATGAACCATTTATTTATATTCATTAGAACCTAAAAAATTTTAAAAACCTAAAAACCTAAAACTTATAGGAATTGGAAAAACTAAAAATTGGGGAAAAAATAAAAAAATACTTTTTTTTTTGGAAAATGGTCATTTTTTAGTATGGAATGTCCTTAATAATAATACTATTATTATGTATTGCTTCTCACATTCAAAAATTTCAAACAGTTAAATCTTTTTAAGTTCTCCTGCTACTACTGAAATTGCATTCTTTAAAACCTTCATGTATCCTTACATAATTAATGATCCCATTGTTAGACCCTAGAGATACACATTTTCCGTACGAAACTAAACACTCAGTAAAAGACAACATTCATTTAGGAACAAAGATACTAAATATAGGTCAGTCAACAGAGCAAAAAAAAAAAAAAAAAGAAAAAAAAAGAAGCTAATTTTGTTATTGAATTTAACAGCAAGCGACATCCACAGTGACTTTGAGGGCAGCACATTGGTATGTAAAATACAAAAACTATCAGGCAAGGAGTTTTTGCGCATTTTTTATAAACAAAAATAACAATAAATTAGTACTTTTCGTTGATATTATTTAAAAGTTATAAATGGATCACGATATTTCCAATGGAACATTTGTAGATAATTAATAAAAACCATACAAAATAGTTTTTAATAGACCTGATCCGACGATTTTTCACCGAGAAAAATCGGACAACGCTTAAAAATCCAAATTTTAAAAAATGTATATCTTTGATAATTTACAATATTAAGGGCAGATATTTCAGAAAATTGTTGTTTATTATATATACTTCAAACAGGCGGAAACATAATGTAGAAGAGAATTATAGGAATGAAAAGACGCTAAAAAAAATTAGAGGCAAAATAGAAATACATTAGATTTTAATGAAAGTAAATGGACACTTTACAACATTTTTTCTCGTTCTGTTCTTTTATACACCAAAATTAAACATCAAATTACATCATAGTAAACTGACGATAGTTTGTTTATAAATAGAGGGCTAAACAAAATCGGTCACGTCTGGTAGACGCCTTCAGTACAAGCAATTTACTGTCACCCTCTTGTAAACGCTACTTGTACGGGCTACTGTTTTAGGCAGCCTTGTAGTTACAGATAAACGACATTATTAAAACTAGGCTATCAAACAATTAAGCCGCGATTAGAACAAAAATGTAATAGAAAGCTCGGGCAATCTTGTTTACACTAATTTGTTTACAAAAATTCTCAGACGAGATTCAAAAAATCATTTCCTCCGATAATTGATAAGTTTAATTGCCGTATAATGATATGGATTCGGCCGGATAATAACACACGTTTACGGTCCACGTATAGCCTCGAGATTGAATTTCGATAGATAAATTGGTTCGAACCGATGGAAAATAGTTTATTTTTAAAATTATAAATAATAAAAAATAATGTTCCAGTTTAAAATTGAGCTATTACACATTGATTTATTTCTTCATAAGCTTGTTCGTAATGGCTACCGGTCGGAGAAGAAACGTTCGCCTTGGCAGGTTTTACTTAAATACCGAGTAAATTAGGCTTGTTCGGAACAATTTGCATAGTACAGTGTCCGAGAACAGGTTAAGATGATAGCCTATTTAAAAAAACATTTGCCAAAACGTGTGTACAGGTCGCGTCTTGTTCTCACGCAATGCGTTTGCCGATGAATGACTCTGCCAAAGCATTTAATATGGATTGATCACGTTTGACGAAAGTTAAATTGAGAAAAGTATTTTTCATCACTCCGTACCGAAAGTAGCTACTTTCGATGTCAGCT
>JAGFPH010000622.1:226091-244790 GCA_018207615.1 Philaenus spumarius | reverse complement strand
CGCACCGGAAAGTGCCACTTTCGGTACTAGTAATGAAATATACTATTTAATAGAATAAATCGTTGAAATATGTTATAAGCCACATTATACTATACAGTGTAAAAGTTGCCTAGTATTCAGTGAACTGCTACCATGAACCTTAAGGGGAGGATACTCCTGCTCTCCATATTGAATCTGATTCCCATAAGAGCAATGCTACAGAATAAGTAATTTTTTCCGTTAATTCGTGGAATAAATTTAAAAATTTGGTTTGGTTTTGAAGTACTATCATATGCGGATGTTGATTGCAGAATACATTTTTTTAAACCGTTTTATTGTTTTCATATACGTACGATATAAATAGTAAACTTTATTAATGTTTTACTGAGATGCAAAAAGATATGTGCTAAACACCTTAGCAATCAACACCCTCAATTTATTTTTCATCACTCCGTACCGAAAGTAGCTACTTTCGATGTCAGCTGGTAGCAACGAAAACGATCGTTTCCCAAGCTCTAATTTAGAGCAAGGGAAAAACGATCAGCTGATTTTCCCTTGCTCTAAATTTGTTTTCCCTTGCTCTCAATTAGTTTTCCATTTGCCCGCTACGCGCTCTGACGTCGCTTTGCCGTTTATTCTTACAATTTATATCAGCTGTTCTTATTGTTCAACAATGTAAACCGAAAACAGGAATAGGTATAAATGAGTTTTGCTGTGTTGTTATTATATAGTTGAAATATAATAGTTTGCATTTTACTGAGGTTTCTTCTTCAGCATTGTGTGTATTTTTGCGTCGTGATGAAAAGTACCGTTCATAACTTGTACCGAAAGTGATTTTCCGGCACTTGCTCCAATTATTCCCGTACTCGGCTTCGCCTCGTACGTGAAACTTGGGCGCGCACCGGAAAGTGCCACTTTCGGTACTAGTAATGAAATATACTATTACTTTAAGAAGAAGAAAACAGATTTAGTTTTTTGACGAAAGTAACACAAAAATATACTTAAAAGTTAAGGTATGTCGGTGCCAAGAAATAGGCCACTGAAATTGTAGCCAGCTTCACCGTTTTGAATTTAGGGACCCGAGCCTTAATCTGTGTGTATTAGAACAAATTTGAGAGCTATATATTTATTGCTTCTGTTGCGGTCCCAGATGTGATTAAAATTTTAAATTCAGTTTTTTCTCATTTGTATATCGCAATGAAATCGTCTGTTTTATATCGACCTTTATGACGAATCAAGTACATTTTTATGTACGCACAACATATTCTCACCTAGAAATTAATTTCTGTTGCACTGGAAAAATCTCAATTTGTTATAAGTATACCAAGAAGCTGTATGGAATAATATTATGCTGAATAACTTATCGTTCAACTACGTTCAACATTGTTAATATAAAATATTATATTTACATTAATTCTCAGAAGAGTAGATTTATTTATCATTAGATTTAGTCCAGTCAACGAAAAGTTGTAGAGGGAAATGGAAGGAACGCAATTTTTGACTTTGGGACATAGTTACGAGGTAATCATACTATAAAAGTCACCACTCCTAGCAGGTGAGCGAGGTGCAGGGGAGCACGTAGAAAGTAAATTTTTCGGTTTTTCACTTATATCTAAAAAACTATGCGTCTTAGCGATAAGACCATTCTATACAAAATTAAAGCTCACAAAATGTTCTTCAAGATTAAATCTATAAATTGTTCACTATCTCGTATAGTTTCCCAGATATCCATGCTCAAAATTCACTTATTTTTGAAAAAGAAATTTTTCCTTACGTTTTTTGCATTATTTGGCTAGCTAATTTTTCAGCCTTTCGTCCTACGAAAAAGTTATAAGGAAGTTGTAGAACATTAAATGTCCTTCAAGAATATATGATATTTGTGTAAAGTTGCTAATTTGTATGTCGGCCAATAAAAAATGTAACTTCTTACATTATTAAGATTCACGTACAGAACAATATACTTCAAAGTTCCGTCAAAATCTCGTTATGTTGAAAAAATTGTTTAACATTCGTTTACATTCGATTTCAGTAAAACTAAATTCTCAGCCAAAGTTTGATGTAAGTTTCTTCAAACCTTTTAAAGGATCAACAGACAATAATTTACCATGTACTGTATGTTAATTTTCACGTTGCTGTTCAGAGGTAGAACTCAAATTGTGATTTTACAACAATTTGAAATGGATGAAGTGATACAAACTAAACACAGGATAGCATGACAGTTCTAAATATCAGGCACACCCAATTTTTTTTTTAAACACACAAAATAAATATTAATTTGTGTGAATGAATTTATTAACGAGTATAATGTATGTTTAATTTACTCAAATTTTCTCTTAATAAATTTAATTTATCGTACACATTCAACGCTTTAGTTTAGTTTGCACGAAAGTCACTCGTGTTTAGTGATAATTGTAAATTCGCTTTGCAAAGTTAACGTAGTGGAGAAATAATTGGAACTGGTGAATTAAGTCGTTACAGCTTGGGCAAGATATTGCAAAATTGTCTTAGTGACCTTTGGGATAGTCAAGAATTAGAAACAAGAACACGCTAAGTACGATTATTATATCAAAGTAACGGTATAATATCAATACCCAATAATCTAATTCGGTTCAATTTCTTTCAACTCAATAGGATGTCTTTGCAGGATTAAGCAATTATAATGATACCTTGTATTTAGTTTTGTACTGGTTAACCATGTCAGATTAGGGTTATGATTACCTCTTAGCTTGTATGTTTAACCTTAAGTCCTATAAGGTGTAAAACCTAATTAGTCTAGTCATATTAAGGGTTTCACCTCGTAATGAGAGATTATAAGTTGTAAACCTTTATTTTAGCATTCTAAATGTTGTCTCAAAAGTTTCATAAAATCTCGTGTCCGAGAAATTCAAGGTCAAAGGTCACAAAAATCATACGGTTAACCGTTTTTGAGATAGAGTGCGGAGAGCGCGTAGAGCTTACCCATACTTAGAATAATGCAAGGTCAACCGTGAGTCCCAGTAAATAAAACGTAGTATAAAGCTAATAAATCTTTAAAAAGTCCATAACTATGATTAATTTGCATTGTTTATTAATTAATACATAATATTTATTAATATTTTTCATTTATCGAGTATATATTCATTTAATAATACTTATAAGTACCATATATTTTAATATATCTTATTTACATTTTAAGCACAAAAATAATTAAGAACAAGTCAACAAAGCTAAATAAACCTCTGATGTTGTCCAATCTTCCACCAACAAGTGCAGCGGCTCATCAAAGTATCAACCGGGAATATCATCAAATTCAAACTAGGTTAGTGAATGATTTAGAACCCCAGGTAATGCGAAATGAACTCCTGGAACCGATAACGACAATATTACCACCAGATGAACTACTAAACACAATATTTTGCAACTGCAAGAATGGTTATGGTTCTCACTGCGGATGAAGGAAATCGGGGTTGCAATGCTCTTTAGATTGTGGCCAGTGTAATGGACAAGCTTGCCTCAATGCTTCATCGTATCAAAGCGATCTTGATGAAGAAAGTCCATTAAACTCCGAAATCCTTAAAAAGTTAAAAACAAATATCCTTGATGACGAAGATGATAATATTGAACTGGAAATCTTCGAGCGACCGGAAGACAATGATGAAGAAGAAGAAAGTTGAGACGCATGTCCTTCAAATTGTAAAAGTTTTTGTAAATCCTTCCACTTGAACTTAAATTTAAATAAATGTAGGCAACATAAAATTGCTAAATAAAGATAAAATTCAAATGCATTTACTTTATTCTTTTTCTACTTAAAATATAATTAAGATATAATAAATATATACTTAACTATTTCACTTAACAATTTTTTAATTACATTTTTTAAACACATAGCATATAGGCTGAAATTTGGTGTGCGAAGCACGCAATGCTCTGTGTATTAAACATACTCCAAATACGGGGGTTGGCGTGCGAAGCACGCAATGCACTCTGCATTGAAAATACTCCCAATACGGGGGTTGGCGTGCGAAGAACGCAATGCACTGGGCGTCGGCCGCTTCTCATAGTGTTCAGTGTCAAGCTCACATGTGCGTCCTTAGCAGTAAACGTGTTAATACAGTCTTTTGAAATACCAGGTGTCCCAAATGTCAGTTTACCGAGAATAACAAAGACACTTGTACAATTAATTCAAAAATGTATTTAAATTCAATTTATATAGTTCAAAATTCCTCTAATTTACTTCAGTACATTTTTATGGCGATTTTTTAGACTTGAAACCACTTTTAACATAAATCTTTGTTATTATTTAACACTTGAAATTCGTTTTTGATGGCTGCTCTCAGTTACTGCAAATTTAAGGGTTTTTGAGCAGAAACATTATTTTTCACAATTAACCAAACTGAACCGTCAAACGGTGTTAGATCATATGATCTTCGGGGGTAATGAGTTGTACCACGTATTCCGATTCACTAGTCGAATTGATTGCTGAATCATTCCCTTACTATTAACCTGTAATGTAGTGGAGCACCATCTTGTTGAAGTTTGTATTTTCATACAAAGGGTTATTTTGTAGCTCAGGCAAAATTACTTCTTGCAATTTTGCGAGGTATGATTCTCCACTTACAGTGTTATTGAAAAAGTATGGGCCAACGATGCCACCACTACATATACCAGGTCACACAGTTACTCCTGGAAGATTTAGTTCTTGTTCAAGAACTAAGTGCGGAATCACGTCACTCCAGTTGACAGAAGCATTTAAGTTTACAGGCTTTTGAAAGTTGTGTTCTGCTTCTCAGCGTATTACAAACTATTCAGAAAACTCAACACGCCTGTCGAAGTCATCTTCTAATAAACCTTGATATGCAGCTGTGGACGATAAGGTTTTAGTTTCAATGATTTCATGATACGATGTATACTACTGCATGGAATATCAAACCCTTATATCAAGATCTTTTAGGAAGAGATGAACAACAGATTCGGTAATAGCAGTTACTTTGTCTTCACTTGTAGCAGTTCTGGGCCTCCCACCCTTTGGTAATCATACACGCTTCCAGTCGTCTCAAATCGTTTGTTCAATTTGTAAATGCCTTCCCTAGATGGTATTGGAATTTGAGGAAATTTTTTTTACAAATAGCTGAATAACTTCAACACTATTTTAGTTTTTCTTCCACAAACATTATAAAAGAAAAATGCGTTCTTCGGTTGACAGTTTGCGGTTCATGGCTACTTGCAAATGTCAACACAATGTATCAACAATTAACTTCACAGCTGTTAATTAAACAGATGGAATAAACTAGGAAAACAATGTTGTGCAGTAGTGCCAACAAATCATTCATAAATCTCTCTAAGAAAAACAGCTGTATTGCAATAACAAATATAGCATTCCTCGGTAAACTGACTTTTGGAACACCTGGTATTTACCATAAATGACAGATATACAATAAACTAAAATGGTAAACATTTACAATATTGGCAGGCCAAGTATTTCCTCCGTGGAGATCATTTACATTTCTCTATAAGATCGTGATGAAACTTCATTAAATAATTGATGTTTATAAGTAGAAAGCATTGTATTTTAAAAGCACGTATGGAGGAATTTAAACGACATATACAATATATTTTTGATAAACATTGTTATTCCAAGTTTTCTTTATTTCTGATTGTGGGTTCATTACCTCGAAGTAGAACTACTTTACAAAAAGTAATAAAACGAAGGAATAAGAGGCTATGCCACATGACTGGACTGTTACACAAAAAAGTATTTAATGGTTAGGCTATATTTTTAGGAAGACTGTCAAGCCCACATACAAAAACACTAACTAAAATAATGTATTCTCTATAGCTGAATGAAACATTTTAAGTAATTGAAAACGTGATCAACTACTACACTATTCGTGTAGATTCGTGGGCCTATTGCCCAAAACACTGCAATCAACGTGGGCGATTGTCATTGTACAGCAAATTGTATTTACTTCGATTCCGTGAACAGAAGCAATACAATGAGAAGACATAACAATACGGTCATCTGTCGATGTCACACCTACAGTCTTACGTTAGATTTACACGAGTTCATTCAAGAATCTCAACATGACAAACTACACTATTCTAATCATGATGTATTTATATCTTCCCATATGATAAGTACATCTGAATGGATTATTTATGCAGACATATCGTGGTAAATTTTTTTAAGCTTTAAATGTAAATACTGTAACTACATTATTATAACAAAATAAAAACCAACATTTTTAAAAATAAACCTATTTTTAGCGAAAGACAAATTGAAAGTAATTAGATACAAAAAATAAAAACATTAAACAGTTAATTTAGTTTTGTAATAAAACAAAACAGACAAAGTGGCTGCTTTATTTTGGTGGACCTACATCCAAAACGTTCTAGTTAGATGCACTATTAAAAATTACTACCATAGGACCAAACTCTTTTCTTGTCTTTTTTAGTTGTAGAATGTAAAATTACAAACAAATGTTGTTTTAATCCTTAATAACCCCTAACAGCTTAAGACATTTGTTCCACCCTAAAGTTTTCTCTGGATACACCATTAAATTACGTATTCCTTAAAATCAATCGTAAGACGATTATTTGCTACTAGGGAAGACCACTGCGTGCCCTTCACGCCAACCCCGTTGGAAACTTCTATATACATAATTATGTTATGTTTTCTTTAAAGCTAAGATGGTTAATGTACAAATCAAATTATTTCGTGTATTTTATAACAGCAGTTATAACAAAAGGTTAAAAGAACCAGAAATGCTCAGGTTTACACGTTAATAGAAAATTTACCTAAAAGTGAGAAATACAAATAACTCCTTCAAAGTTTAAAATCAGCTGTTAATGGAAATATTAGAACAAATTGTTGATTACTGTAACAAGAATAAACATATTTATTTATTATTTAGTATGGTGCTCCCGTTGCCGTGAATTTAGTATAGTTTGTGTTCTTTTTACGTCTAACATGACGTTGTTTTTCAAAAAAAGTATTGTATATAAAAACAAGCGTGTATTCAAATAAAACTTTTCGAACAAACAAACGTTTATATTTTTATGTATATAGATCTTGTGTCCATGCTGGCACATACCGGAGTTAAACGTTTATTTTTACTGAACAAAAGATCGTGACATTGTATGTGTAATTCAACATTCGGCCTAATCTTAAGAGCGTTTCAAAAATGCTTAAGTATACAAGTTTGCTATTGCCATTTTGTATCTCAGATATATCAGCGACACATAATTTCAGTAAACATATCAATTTTTATTTAAATTTATTTCTATCTGCAGTAACAGAAATTAAATTCTAAGTTTATTTATAAATATTAGCTCGAGCCTATTATCGCACTTATTTGGGTCTTATCTTTTAGGCACAATTCATAGCCTAAATATGGAAGATAACTAGTCAATAACTTTACTATTTGCCTGATTTTTGTTAAGTAAAATTTAATGAAATATGAATACAATACTCTCACGCTCGTCATAAGATAATTATTTATATATAGATATAATATTTCATTTAAAAACGTATAGTTTTTTATTTATTTAACCACGTAAGTTTAATGAGGGGGTAATTAAAACAATCCTAGAGATCTTCTCCAACAACAGCTGTTAGATCGTAATGTGGTTTTATGCAAATAATAACATCAAAAAGTTAAGTAAAACTCAATACAGTTAATACGAAATTAACTCCCTTCACTTTTCAGTCTGCTAACACGGACACACCTGTAATTTAATTATTATAGGTTCATACTTTGTGCTGCTATGAAGGAATCATTTGATTCTTCACTTTGTTCTGTATTATCTTTATTATGATTATTCCACCATTTTGTTCTGCAAGTGTTTTACTGCTAAAATTTTCACAGAACATTTTTAAAGCCTCTATTGTGGGGTGTGTAAAGTTTCAAAAAGATCGATGCATTAATAGGCAAGCTATACAAAATCAAACGTTCATGGGACACTGTATATAATTCATCTGTACGTGTGTATGTCACTAAACTCCTAGGACCAATTTTGATGAAATTTTGTGTGTTTGTTTGAATGGATCCCTGGATGGTTTGGATTCACAATTGAAAGGGGTTAAATTTTTAATCAACCCCTATACAAAAAATATAAATTAAACTAACTTGCTTTAGAACATAAAGCTAAAATCATGTAATATATAATACTATTTTTAAGGGAGACACAAAACTATTCGCAATTTGATTACTTTAGTCAAAGGGATGAAAAGGAATAACTACCCTTAAAATTAAATTGCCTAATAATCCACTTACTTTTTTTATATTCTCAAAAAGAACTCAAATAATTTTATTAAAATTTCACAATTTACACATACTAGTGAAAGGATGTTTTTAGATAGGCCTATCGTCACTATAAGCAAAAGATTTAAATCGGGCAGCTACCCCTATGCAATAAAAATAAATTGCACTAAATTCCTACAAACTATAAATCTAAAATTATTTAATATTATTCTTAATTGATATAAAAAACATTTGCAATTCGATTACATATAAGTCAAAGGGAATAAATGGGATA
Organism: Philaenus spumarius; assembly: GCA_018207615.1. Classification (NCBI taxonomy): domain Eukaryota; kingdom Metazoa; phylum Arthropoda; class Insecta; order Hemiptera; family Aphrophoridae; genus Philaenus; species Philaenus spumarius. The sequence goes on along the minus strand of JAGFPH010000622.1, from coordinate 236,297 downwards.
ACCACCCTCAAAATTAAATCTAGCAATATTAAGCATTGCAAGGTCCACTAGTTTTATATAAAACAGTATTTTTATTTGTAACTAATGTTTTACAAAGCAATTAAATGAAGTAAATTCGAACTTTTTTGCAAAACGTTAGACATTGTTTTATTCCGAGTAAACTATAACATTTACTTCTTTGCGATTAACACAATAGGGGTAACCAAGGTTGTTAGAACTTTCCCCTATTATAAAATGATTTCAAGCGTTCGATATTGCTATAAAATCCATTTATGTAAGTTAAAACTTAAACAAATTTCCGAACCTCTATTTCTCTTGGAGATATTTCATTGTTAAGAGTCTTATTATCCTATGATTTGCATCAGTATAGTTGTTTACATTATTCAAAACTGTTAAATTTTTTAATTAAATTTAAGGAGTTCATTTTGGTGTAAAATATCCACAGTTTTAATATTAACGACTTTTGTAAAACGCGACACGCACAGCCATAATTATAACCCAAGATCTAATTACTTCATATTTTTACTACAGTACAAGTATGGGTTCCACATTTATTTTTAAAAACTATTTACATTTTAAACCTATTTTAATGAATTTATTGCTCAGCATCATGGCAAAGGTTGTTTAAATATAAGGCAGTTAGGTACTTTTTTAAATGAAAGGGAGTGTTTAAATATTTAACAAACACTTTAGTAAATATGAATGTGTATATACAATTTAATAGAATCAGTCGGTAGGGAAAACTTTCATATTTCGCAAGCAAGAAGATAGCCTCTTAAATACTTTAGATACAGATCTGACTTAACGTAAAAAAACAATGCAGGTTTTATAAATGCAAGGCTACTAATAACAGAAAAGTAAACGAGTTTTTCATTTTTTAGTTTTCAATCAGTAAAATCATAAAATAAAAATTGTCACGAAAGGCGGTTTTACTAGATTTTATTGATGCATACTCGTATTATTATAAACAGTTTAAAATATATCGTTTCACCTAAAAAAGCACAAAACAAACAATTCGATGATTTGTATGTCTTCTACAGCTTTGCAAAGTCAAAGGTATATACTAAAATCGTATCGTATTTGTTGGAGTTCGGGGTTCTATGTGCCGATCGAGTCTCTTTATTTATTGGTCTAACTGGCAAAAATATATACCATACTGCGCGTGAACTAAATCCTGGAATGGCTATATAACCTTTAAACAACAAGAACCACATATAAGAAACTTCGAAATATTTTTCTTATGGATTTAATTTTCCGTGTAGCAACTCACCACTACCAGGTCCCCTCAGGAGTCGGGAGAAAATTATCAATTAAATCATTTTAAACATCTAATTTTTATTACATACACGCTGAAAATCAGGTCTTAAAATGTTGGTCCAGTCAGAATTAATGGTAGTTAACAATTAATTGTAACGTATTAAAACGAAACATTTCAATACGGTCATCTACTTAAAGTTCAGCAGGAGTGAAAAAATATTTCTGAGTTGACCGTAGCTCTCCAAGTGCTAGAGCTGTACACTACTGGCATTGAGTTTGGTAGTTTTTCATTCTTCCGCTAACAAATATAGGACAGCTTCATAAAGGCGGAAAATAAGGGTTACAGACGTAAACCAGACTGTAAACGTACTGAAATGTGCATGCGTGACAATATATGGTAGTATGTGTTATTAAACACAGCTTTCTCTCACGTATTGAACATTAACGAATATATTAGTTTTCTAGTATTCCTCCGACGGCAACAAGTTGATGTGATAACCACCGGAGGGCAGGCTAAACACTCGAGTAGGAACTCAAATTCGTCGCGTACATGCTTCCACAACAACGTCATAAATTATAAAAAATATTGAAATTACTTCTATTTGAAAGGTAATTAAACTTCGAACGCAGTGATCTTTTTACATTTTTTATATATATGCATTGTTGAATAAGAAAAATCACAAACTTTGATTTTTAGTTAAGTCAAAGAACGAATTTAGTTTAAAAGAAATTTTTAAAACTAAAAGATATCCACATTCAGACTGCCCAAACCTTACACATTCAGAATAATTATCAGATCATAATAATTAGGCTACTCCAGTAATCTTATTCCCCGTGTAACATTGCTCTTTTGGAAATTGAAATTCAAGATTGTGGCTGGGTCAGCCGAGGCTTAATATAAAGTTGTTAGCAATATCACTGTTATAATAATAACAATAATAATATTTATTTATTCCCAATCAAGGTGAATAACTGATAATAGATTACAATAAAAATAACAAATATACTTGATATCGAAATCAGAACAAAACAAAGATTTTCTTTATATTGAAATACATGCTATGATTATTACAGCCACATTAGTACTTACGGCACTTAAGCTAGTCGGTGCTTTTTGCCTTAAATTGTTGTGTTTTTAGAAGAAGAAAAAACATTTTAGATGATTTTTAATATAAATTTTATACTATATCGAACCTTACCAAATAAACAGAAAATATCAATAGTCTTGTTATTTGAGGAATGGAAAGTTTCATTGTGATTGAGAAAAGAAATTTTCCACGGAAGTCGACGTTGGTCAACAAACCTAGGTCTACCTCCAATAGCAATAATTAATTGTAAGTAAATAAGTCCCTTTCTACTAGTTGGATTTCTATTGGAATATGTCTAACACTATCTTAAACAAATAATTGATTGACAATTGAATCATATAATTCAGTGTTGTGGCACAAGTACAAAACAGTTTCTCTTGCATGTGCTATACAGGGAGGAAGTGAAATTTCAATCAAGATCGTGAAAAAGAACGGAATGAATGAAAAGGAAACGACGGACGAGAGAGCGTTAATTGTGAGCAGAACGTGCGATAAACTTTGGCGAGCCTGGCAAGCTTTATACAAATGTTTCTCAAACCTTGTGACATGTTTCTTCCTTAGATGTTATCTCTTACAATGTACACTCACTTCCCATCGTACTATACCATTACAGATATTTTACTCGTACAATAACATATATTGCCGAGAGATAAATTCGGTTCAGAGTCTGTTACGAGAAGAGAAAGGTGATGTTTGAAACAACATTGTTCTTGTATCTTGTTGGCTTTTCGTGTTCATACTTTTGGTATTGTTAACAATAAAATAGTCAACATAATTACTAAAGATAAATAATGTTTAAGATTACAAAACGGTTCCAGGTTTTCTCTAACAGGTTTCTTAGAAAGGCCTATAATGGGACACGCAACAAAATAAATACACAAATTCTAACATTTGAAATTAAAAAAAGCGTAAGCAGCAATGTCGCATTACTATAGCCGAATTTTCTTTTGAGGGAATAACTAGTATTTAATACTGGGAGCTTCCTAAGAAGTTTGTTCTGTACCAAAAACACCTTTGCACAGGATTATAGTAAATTTAATTGTCTTTCGAATGATATAACTCACAAAATTAATTATATTCGAGTTTATATAGTCCTCAAATCCCTATTAAAAAATGATTGAACTGTCTAACTCCGCCATTTTGAATCGAATTGAAAAACAAACAAAAAAGCGTATATGAAGAACTGAAGAATCCTACTAGGAGCCTTTCACCAAAAAATCTGCAATTTTGAAGCATATTTATAACCAATTTTTAATCCGGGAATAAAACATATATATATACCCGATCCGGCTTTGCACAGGTAAACAAATCAAATATATTACACTATGTATGTCTTATAGGGATTTTTCGAAAACCTTTCTTAATGAGCACCTAGGGCCTTAGAGGAAGCTACATTCCAAATTTAATTCCAATCAGTTAGGTGGAATTTTTAGTAACTTTGACCCCCAAACCCCCCCCCCCTAAAATTTCGAATTTTATGAAAACCTTTCTTAACGAGCATTTAGGGCCCTAGAGGAAGCTACATATCAAATTTCATTCCAATCCGTTGAGTAGTTTTTGAAAAATCGTGATGAGTCAGTGAGTGGTATTTGGCTTTTATATAGACAATGAATTTTTGGTATCGTCTCCAAATGGTCTGAAACGTAAAGAAACGAAGTCCTACTCTCCTCCGAAAATCCGTTTTCAAGATGGGTCGAGTGTAATAGCTCTTATTTTTTTTCGAAAATTTGGCTAATAAAGGTTGACGTAAAAATAAATACTATCTGATTATATTAATTGTTTATTTTCTTGGTGTCTTTACTTTATGCCAGATAGACCAATGAAGACGGGTAGCACCGTCAGTAGCTACTCTCGAACTTACGAAATTGCATTAAAGGTTCCAACTTTGGCAATCTGGACGAGCTATTTAATGTACTGTAAGGTAAAGATATTTAGTTTGCATATTCATTCTATTTATGTTATTATTATTTTTATTAAAATATAATATATTAAACATATCAAACAGGGAAAAAGATAGCATTTGTGTTTGAAACAATTTTTCAAGGAGTAGAATAATTTGCAAACGAAGAGAAAACAAACTAGACACAAAGAATTTGTCATTAGATAACGAAAATGTATTTTAAAATAACTAGGGAGCATAAAAGGCGTACCCACAAAAGCTTGAATTTAACTGTTTCAATAGAACGATTTATTAATATAAATTTAAACAATTTTGAAATATAATTTTCGTTTTTGTATTAGTCGATAAAATTATAGAATTCTCTTTTAGCATTACCCAGAGTTAACGACGTAGACGTAGAGAAAAGCTAGCCCTGCTTTTTTATTTTTATTTTTTTATTATTACGCACATTATAATACATTATTTTATTATTATTGTTCTTCATTTACCTGCGGGAACTTTTCAACAGATGCGTCAGTGACTAAATCATTTTCTCGACGACGTCTATAGTATCTCTGCACATAAGTCTGATGACTTATGGCATATTTTATTTTTTGAGGCATTTAAAATTATAAGTTTGAGACCATGGGCGGATCCAGCAGGATTTCAAGGGGGTGGGGGCTGTCTTCTATCACGGGGGTATAGAATATTTTTTTAGAATACAGTGCCTGAAAACGACTATTTCATGGGCACCCATTTTGAATATTAATTAAGGAACATATATGCTTTACCCAAAAATGAAATTTTATGATAACAAATTGGAGAGAATAAATCATAGAATTGGACTGTATACTTTAAACTTTTAAATAGCTTTATTCTATAAACTTATTTCACTAAATTAGAACAACTAAACAAAACTCTCACAAAAGTATAGTATACAGTTCCAGTCAGACGTTGCCGCGCTGTAGACAATGGGAAAAGGTAATACCTAACGCTCCTAGGGCGTTGAAGAAATGTACGTATTTCACGGAAATACCCGAACACTAAATCAGATTTTCCTTACATTAAACGAAAATATAGAACTTCCACTTCAAATCGATATAAAAACCATTATACAATTATATATAGATTTGTAATAGATACATCGATTGCAAAATGTGCTTCCTCATTGGTTGAACAACTATGATTGTAAGGGTTTACAGAAAACTTCATATCTAAGAAACTATAAGAGTGACTAATGATTGAAAGACCGTGGTAGAAAGTTTAAATCTAGACGAATCCAATGGTGCCCTTATCTTCTTCTCAAAACAAACCTCTCTAACGGTTATGTGCCTTTGAAAAATTACGAGTTTGAGTCATTTCCTTGTAATGTGCTTTCTCACGCGGCATCAGTTGATTTAGACAACTATGATTAGACTACATATGTAAATATACGTTTTAGAACAAATTAGTGAATACAAAAATTAAAGTTTAAAACATTTTCTTTTCAATTGTTTTTGTTTTAATTGGATAATATTTAGTGGGTGAAATTGTTCGGTACAAGTTGTGCAGTCTGCCACTTAAAAGGATTAAACAAAAATTATAATAACCCAAAGGAGGGGACTGCAGCCCCCCTGGATCCACCAATAGTTTGAGTAAAGTATTCAACAAATGTGACAATAATTGTTAATTGCATTGTTTTTTTTACTGTAGAGGCAGTAAACCCTTTGCGAAAGTGCAACCGACCTGCCAATGACGTCCGCCTTACATATTTAGGAAACTTAATTCTTACTCGCATACAACGTCGACGTTCAAACCATTAGTTTTCGCGTAGACTTAACTGCGGGCTCAGATTTTTGCGATTGGTGATTATGATTGGTAAATTTGTACCGAAGATTTTAGTACCGACGGCGTTGAGAACTGTAACGCTTATAGCGCATGGCACATGCAGACATAATTGAAAAACACTTCAATAATTTTTTTAGAAAAATAGATATCAACATGAAATTGAAATGATGCACATTTCAAACGAAACCATGTAGATTGTGGTTGCAATATTTGATCAAAATCGGTAGGGTAGTTTCGGAGCAGAAACATTTACAAAATTTGCACGAAAGTCGGGGAAGAGGGGTTCACCGATTAATTTGTATTCATTAATACTGTTATAAAATCACACAGTATTTTCCTGACATTTTACCTTAGATTCCTAATATTTCCAGATATACTCTGACACCGTTGGGTTATAAAAATAAATAAATGTACACCTAAGTTGACAAGTTTTTTTAGTATCTTTTAAAATGCAAATTCATAGTTATATACATGACATATAAATAAAATTGAAATATCTATCTGCGATTTCAAAATATAAGCCATTTTCTAAGATCATATGGTTAGTCACACATTACCAAAACCTGAACATACATTTATACAATTTTTGTCTGTCTATCTGTCTGTCTGTTTGTTTGGCCGGGCTAATCTCCGGAATGGCTGAACCGATTTTGACGAAACTTTCATTAACATGTAGAAGGCTTTCAAAGAAATTTTAGGCTACTTTTTATTCCGAAAATATTTAAATCCATGTTAAAAAATTGAAAAATTATAAACAAAATTAGGGATTTTGTGGTTTTCCATTGGCATTACCGTATGTCACCGAAGGGGTTGACGAGCGATGCAGGGGCAGAGCCTCTAGTTTTGCATAAGATTTGAAATAACGAATAATAAAAAAAAAGTTATTAAACAGTTGCTTTTCTTTACAAAAATAAGCTTATCTCATTGAGGGAGAAAGTGATGAAACAAGTAGTATTGGTACAGAAGAAGTAACAGAAGTAATAAGATATTACAATAATAATGATTTAGATTGTTCACCTACCAGATGATTGTCTTTCTACCAGTCAACAACATAATGTATAGTGTAGCAGTGTTACGCCCGCTAGGAGCGCTCTAATCGCTTAGTAGTTTGTGTTGTACTCTAAGGAATAATATGCCAACCAAACTATGAAAATGGTAATTTTTTTGAAGTTTATATATTACATTCACTACAATGTGTGAAGTGTCATTCGAGCAGTTTTGAGAAACAAACCTGTCTGGCAAATTGTAAACACAATCTTACAATATTCATCTCGATTCTTACAACCTAACTTCAATTTGAGTAATATTTGGACACAGATACAGACAAAAGACATTCTACACGGATGTCTGACTGAAGTAGGAAAATTTGAGTTAACCAACTATTCAGTATTGCCAAGTTGAACGTCTACTCCACAGCCTATATAACACTTGTAGAAAACTGTGTAGATATTGTTTCCGGCGGTGGGTTCTCTAAATGTTTTATCTGTAGTATTGATTTAGATTCTTTATTAGGAAGTTTATGTAGTCCTGCTTTGATATAATAAACGGTATCAGTTAACTGACACAAACTTTCTCCCAACTTACTGTAGTCAAAATAATATTGTTTTTAATCATTTTATTTACTAATTTTTAGAACAAAACAAAAAAATAATATTCTACCTACGTCAATCGTATAAAAAAGTTATTATCCCAGGCGGGATTCGATCGCGCGACCTTTGAATTACTGGCCGTCCTCGCTTCCGTTGTGCTACCCCGTGCGGCCGTCGCCGTGATGCTAGATTGACAACATAAACTTGTTTATTTTTTAACATTTCCCCATAATTATGAAACGCCGAAGTTTTGATAAAAGCGGGTGGTGTCATTTTGTTTGGCATCTTAAGCACTTATAAATACTGAAAATTTGATCAAAATCGTTAGAGCCGTTTTTGAGAAATTTGCATTTTTGTCGTTTTTTATTGGTTTTTTGGGGTAAATTACCCTTAAAAATTAAAAATTCCAAAAAATGAAAAAAACGCCTGGAGATATTAGGGTTTAGTACCTACATACCAAATTTCATGAAAATCGGACCAATAGTGTCCCCTCTGGTCGTGTATACATACTGACACACTGACAGACAGACACCACGTTAAAAACACTTTTTTGGGTTCAAGGAGCACCAAAACAAAAAATTCCACTAAAAATATTTTTGGGTTCAGGGAGCACCAACACAGATAATTGCACTAAACAATTTTTTGGGGTTCTGGGAGCACCAAAACAGATAATTCAACTGAAAATTCAAATTCGAACATTTTTACGAAAACAATACTTTCTCCGTATACTACGTATAGGGTGGAGAAAGTAAAAACAACACATTCGATCGCCTGGTGTGCAAGAAATTAGAGTGGACAACATATTCTCTATCTAAATTCAACAGATCTTATAATTATCTGGGAATAATTTCGCGCCTTGGTTACTTCCGAGAAGAGTAAGTGAAATCTTTGTGTAAATTCTGATAAGAACCAATAAAACAATGTTTGAAATGTTAAATTTTAGTTGAACATAAAACTTAAAACGTCGTGTAGGCTAATAGTATTTACGGAAAACGAAAAAAGTTAATGTGTGCGGTCGTGGGACTCCAGTCAGAAACGAAGTTCATCATGTATTTTCTTCAATTCTTTTACCAGCCTTAACGGCAACATACACACATAATTTTAATCTTTCAATTAATTGCCGTTTATTATTAGATTGTTTTTGATACACATATTTACAGTTTCCATACGTTTAATGTTATTATAATAAAAGTGTAGAATGAATTATAACATCAAAGCTAAAGATGGTAAACACAGTTAAATGTCCATTCATTGTAAATACATTAAATAAACATAAAATGTTGGTTCATCCGTCTAGGCTTAACCTAAAATTTTATTGTGTGTATGTTTAATTTATTTTACCTGCCTTAACGGCAACATACATACAATAATTTTAGGTTAGGCCTAGACTTAAAATTACTTTCTAGGAATAACCTAAAATTGTTGTATGTATGTTGCCGTTAAGGCAGGTAAAATTAAATATACACTCAATAATTTTAGGTTAGGCCTAGACTGATGAACGATCATTTAAAGTTTATTGAATGTATTTCAGCGCTTGACGGTAATATCTGAACTACGTCGGACGGAACCGATCGTCTCTTAATTTAAATTTATGAACCAAAACACATATTTCTTGAATGTATTTACATTCATTGCCATTAGAACCAATTTGGTAACGCTTGTTTCGTTACTTGTATTTTATATTTGTCATTGCCATAGATACCAATTAATAACACTTTTTTCGTTACGCATTACATTTTTTATTTGTTAACTCCTACTTCAACCCGCGTTAAGGTACTTCGTTCCAAAAGTTTGCAGAACAGTAGGTGAAGATATTGAGGCGATTTGTCTTTACTTGTAATGAAGTGGAAAGTTCTGAGTTGTTTAATACAAGTCTATATCATGTACCCAATTAGTGGCTCAATACAAACCAAATCTTGGCTTGGAGCATGTAAGTACAGTTATTTGTAATCGGAAAAAAAATTTCATTGTCATGCACTCGTAATCAAATCCTAACTATGACTCCGGACATGCTTCAGCGTTCGAGGCAAGATATCCATTTGCCTTGACTATTGGAATAAATCGTATACATGTATTTAAAAAATACTAGTACCCATAAAAAACTTGCAACTGTAAAGGTATGTTATAAATAGATAAAATACGGCTTAAGGCTCGGCATCCATCATCTTGTACTTCAATTCCCATAAGAGCAATGTTAAACGGGTTAATAAGATTAGGCCTACTAGAGATGATAATAAAAAAATCATTCTGAATGAGTCATTTTAAAGGTTAGGACAGTTCGAATGTGGATATATTTTAGTTATTAAAATTTGTTTTTTAACTTACCTATCTCAAAATCAAAATTTACAATTTTTTTTCTTATTCAATAATGCAAATATTCAAAATGTAAAAACATCACCACATTCGAAGTTTAATTACCTTTGAAATAAATGTAATTTCTATAATTTTAGATAATTTAGGACGAAAAAATCCACGTTATTGTGGAAGCATATGTACACGCCGAATTTGTGTTCCTACTCGAGTGTTTAGCCTGCACTCTGGTGGTTATCCCATCAACTTGTTGCTC
>JAGFPH010000622.1:213112-226081 GCA_018207615.1 Philaenus spumarius | reverse complement strand
CCAATGTAGATTATAGTTTGGGGTTATGTTTACAACTTCAATCGTTATAACCTTTTATCATCAATATATTTGTTTATACAAATTTAAAGAGAAATATATTCATTTAACTTCAGAAACATTCGTACATCTTCGTATAACATAAACATATTCTATTATTAATTACTTTACTATAATATTAATAACTTCTAAATCATTTGATCTATCAAAATGTTCAAAAACAGGCCTGCAGTTATATGTATAATCCTTATAATTGAACACATTTACCGAGTTAGTATAGTTATGTAGGCGTAGGCCTAGATAAGTATTCCTTAATGTTGTTTTTTAATAGTTTGTTTTTTTAAACGATGTATTTCTGATGTGTTTCTAATTAATCATCCTGTGATTTTTCATGGGGCATACTAGTGTTTAATAACACATACTACCATACATTGTCACGCAGGGACATTTCAGTAAATTTATAGTCAGTGTTACGTCTGTAACCCTCTATTTTCCGCCTTAATGAAGGTGTCCTATATTTGCTAGCGGAAGAATAAAAATCTGGCTACCTCAATGCTAGTAGTGTACAGCTTTGCCACTTGGAGAGCTGCACTCAACTCATAAATATCTTTTCACTCCTGTCGAGCCTTATTAGTGTAAGTTCTCAATCCTCTAAACTCTTAGAACAAATTCTACAAATGGCGGTCACCTTAATGTGTCTACCTTTAAAATGGCACGTTATTTTAATATTTGAAATTCTTTAATAACGAACAGCTGTATATTAATGACTTTGCTTCATTGCTTTGAGGTTAGCAAGTCGGAGCACTACACACTGTGGTTATATTATGGGCATATTATACAAGTTTTCTAGTTCGATAATATGATAAAATACTCTTCTTTTGTTCAAGAAGCAAACCACTTCAACTTTAAGACAATAGATATTATTTTTACACACTATAAATCTAATGTAAAAAGAACGGATAGCGAAGACAGCCGGACTTTGCCGATAATAACCCTTGTATTGTGACGAGATATTTCACATGCCGCCCAACGAACCAGGTTAGGGGGAAGTATTGACAATTTTATAACCGCAGTATAGCGATACGAGATAAAGATGCTACGTAAGCTTCGCTGCAATATATCCTGGCATGTACACTCGCTACCACGCAAACTAGACCTTTCACGAATTTAATGCATCTGAATTGAGAAAAATCGATTTTGTTATTGGTGTGATCTTTATTGTCTGAAATAGTGATAGAGAACATAAACGTCATAAACGTAGCGATAGAGAGAAAAACTAATCATACCGGGAATAAAACTAGTTAATGAAAATCAAATCTGGACAAACTTAGCAAATAACAACGTAAAGAAAGACATATTTATTTGTAAAAACAATATTAAAATCAATTTGTTACAGCTACAACTAAAAAAATTAGCGATAGAAATAAAACCATTACATATTTTGAAACGAATTAACAAGAAATAATGCAGATAGCACCAAACACTTTAAACTAATTAATAACGATATTTTAGGGTATAAAATAAAACAGCAACACAAAATAAAGTTACGGGTATTTTTATCAGATTTTATTTAGTTTTGGTTTAATTTGTACTACACAGACCTGCAACTAAAATGTCAACCTGAAGTGAAGGTGAAATTGAAAGAATTGTATATACCGAGTGTTCAGAAAAAGGGTACCAAGAATTCAGGGCGTGATTCCCCACATGAAAATAAGATGAAAAATTCCAACAAACATAGGTAAAAAAATGCTCCGTTTTCTGTCTAGCCACCATTTTGTTTTTTTACAAAATAATTCATATCTAGAGAAATGTTTGACTGCCGATTGAGTTTAAACTTGGCAAGTTTGAAGTAACAACGAGCTTTTAAGATAAATAAGCAATTATATCCAATCATGCGTTTCAAAATGGTGGCTGTTTAAAAATTTCAAACCTAAATTACTCAAAAACCGTACATTTTAACAAAAAATGTCAAGATACTTTTTTTGTAGCCCTTTTGATTCCCTTTTGGGTGATGTAACTGTCAAAACAATCGGATGAATTACAAGAGGTAAGTTAAAGATAATAAAAGCATACGTACATACAATATTGATGAGTTTACTGTGTTGGTATAGGACGCCAGGTTGAACAAACCAATTATTACACGTAACTTAACTATTATCCTTCATATGAAGGCATTGCTTATTTTTCTTGTGTTAGATCATCGAGAAATGTCTTTCATTGAAATTTTCAAGATATTGTTCGGAAATGATTCTTCTGTAACATAAATATAACTAGATCACCTATAAAGCTTAAGAGTCGCAAATACTGCATTTTCTCGATGAGGCTAGTCAAGGACCGTCAAGCGTTTCGTGAAGTTAAACGTATTGTGACTCAAGCCTATACATATTTAGGCTTCCGTGCATTATTTTGATTTACTTTATACCGTTAGGCAATAAACAACTAAAAAAAACCGCCTTTGTTAGAATAAACTAATTCTTTTAAAATAAGAAGCGCCTGCTGAACATTTTACAGCGTGGGCGCAATTTCTTTCGAGCATCTTTCCATTTGAAATGCAAGTAAATATTTACTGAAATCAAAGCTATTATAACACTAAAATCTACCATAATGTTTCCGCCATCTTTTATCATCAGGGTTACGTAACTGTACCAAATTCTAGTCAGTTAAGTAAAGTGTGTAACAAACTACATACAAGATTTGTTCACATAGTTACAAGTCATAGAATAGTATTCATAAAAAAGGCACCCAAAAGGGATATGCCACAAATTTTTTCACTTTATAAAACCATCGATTAGCCTAGCTTTGAGAAAAAAACAATATAAAACATAAGCTATATGTTACCAGGAAAGCAATGAACAGAAAGCATCAGAAACAGTTTCATTAGAATCGGATAAGTAGTCGTTTATCGGTTTACGTGTAATAAAAAGACAGATCGTATTTATAAAGAAATATTAGTGATATAAAAAAGGGATATTTTATAACAGAAAGTACAACAATGCCACTAAATGTTCCACAAAACAAATAGAAGAACATAATCATAAAAGACTTGGGTTTTCCTATGAAACAGTATTTTCCGATTATATTTTAGTAACATTTTACAAATGTTTAAGCAGGCCGACAACTGAGATGGTTATATATAATGTATTTCAGTAAAATGTTAACTCATACACTTTATTGAGCTGTTAATATATAGACTACATAATATTATTATGTTTACAAACCATATTAAGAAGCTGATAAGATTTTTTAGGTTTATGAAACTAAAACACTGACAGCAAAACAGGCCCGACCTAAGCACAGAAAAATTTGTAATTTGCTTCTTTATGCGAAACCATTTAACCAATAATTATTTTTTCTTTTAATAAAAATCCTACATTTATTATTTATTTTTTCCGTAGTTCAAAGCATATCAGAGTTATCGGGAAATAAAGTAACACGTCATCTTTTGCTAACATAGAACTTTTTCTAGTTGTGATCATTTGTAATAAATCAAAATCTTTTACCGTTTAAAAATAATACCAATATAATTTATTTTATCACAATTCTGTGACTTATTGTCTTGATTCTTTGTACGGTAATAGGCTAAAATTGAACATACAAAAAGATCTTACCAAATGAGGGGTGGAAATATTTAGAATTTTGTAACATTTTCTATTATTTTCGATTAATCCAGTTAGTCAACAATCCTCTAGCACATTACAATCATTCAGACTTTCACTTTATTTAAGTTTGACTGACATTGCCTTAACATTCAATTGTTATTTAAAGTCATCCATTTCTAGCAGCTGAGCGTTTTGAAATTGCCTCACTTAAAACCATTTTATAAATAAATATTTTGTAATTGAACGCTCAAAAAAAAAATTATAGTTTTTATAAAATTGCGGATCAGACTTGCTATTTACTTTTAACAATACATTTTTTATTTTGCAAGGAAAAAGTTCAAACTTGGTACTTAAAACTTTTTAATTACGTGACAAATGAACGGGGTTTTTAAAAAATGATGCGTACTTCGACTGTGGTTAAAATGAGACCTTGCAAACAATTTTATGATAAAAAACAAACGAACTAAATGTCACTAAATTTAACACTGTTCTTACGGGATAACAATCCAAGATGGCCGCCACTACAGCAGAACCTTAACTAGTGCTTGCTGGGTAGTTCCCGTTGTCATTATTCAAAAATATATAAGGGACACAGAACACAAACTCTGTATACATTTTATTCGTGTAGTAGGCCCACTACCACGACGCGTACTGTCTCAACGCATGTTACAGTAACGCGTCGTGATAGTGGGCCTACACGAGAAAATACAAATACAATGTACATATATATATATAGAGTTTGTGTTAAATGTTCGTATATTTATGTATTTTTAAATAATGACAACGGGAACTACCCAGCAAGCACTCGTTAATGGCTGAATAGCCGAAACGGCCGTAGTGTGATAGTAAAAAGAAATATTGTGACGGTAAGTACAGTAATATTAAGGCTCGGCAGACCCAGCCACCATCTTGAATTTCAACTCCCACAAGAGCAATGTTAAATAATAAGATTACTGGAGTAGTAACGATTAGGTAATTATGCCGAATGTGTAATTTTAAATGTTAGGACAGTCCGAATGTGGATAACTTTTAGTTTTAAAGATTTTTTTTTTATTAAATAATGCAAATATCAAAAATGTAAAAAGATTACACCACATTCGAAGTTTAATTACCTTTCAAATAAAAGTAATTTCAATAATTTTGAATAATTTATGACGAAAAAATCCAAGTTATTGAGGAAGCATATACGCGCCGAAATTTTGTTCCTACACGAGTGTTTAGCCTGCATTCTGGTGGTTATCCCACCAACTTGTTCCTCGCGGAGGAATACTAGAAAAATAATATATTCGTTAATGTTCAATGTGTGGGAAAGGAGAAAGCTGTGTTTAATAGCACATACTACCATACATTGTCTCGCATGCACATTTCAGTATACGTTTACAGTCTGTTTTACGTCTGTAAACCATATTTTCCCCCTTTATGAAGCTGTCCTAAATTTGTTAGAGGAAGAACGAAAAACTAGCAAACTCAATGATAGTAGTGTACAGCTCTGCCACTTGTAGAGCTGCGGTCAACTCAGAAATAACCCCACACAGGTTTTATTACCTCGGAGTTTCCTTTATTATTTCTGTAATTATTTGTGAGCAGGTCAGTTTTGTTTTGTTTTAATAATATGTTTATTTGTAAAAATTAATTTATAATTTTGTAAACAGAAGCAATAAAAAATAATCAATCAATCAATCAAAATATTTTCTCACTCCTGCTGAGCCTTAATATAGTTAGTGTTAATCAATAGTCGGAATGGCGATAACAAATGTATGAGGTAATATTTTGTTAGAACTAGGAAAGGTTTTTAAATTTTGTTGAATTGTTTTATGGTTAATGCGATGAATTACTTATTGTTTTAAAAGATTAATCGCGCTTATAACGTAGGACCCAACATATAGTTTCTTCTGTTTTAAAAATGCGATTTTATCGATGGCTTATTCATATTTGTGTAATAGTTTTCAGATATTTGTATATTAGCGTTCATACAATGCTCGAATATATGAGTATATACAATGCTCCAAATTTTACCTGGCACATGGCGGTATAATGTTATTTTGTTAAGGTAGGCCCCTGCGTGCTTCCTGGTTGCTTTTTAATATAGGAGTAGGAATTATCAAAGGTAATATGGTGAATTATATTAAGTGTCAAAGACAAAGTTATAGCTTAAGTTTACGACAAAAAAGTAGTTATAATAAAGGTATAAAATAACCAGAATAACTAAAAAAATAAGGACATCAACCGTAATGAAAAGTTAGTAATAAATAAAGAGCAAATTATTGAGAAAAAAATGGCTTTGTAAAAAAATTGCGGATATCTGGAAAACGAAGCGCCAGATTTGTGTTTAAACTTGTCATGAAGTTTAACCTAACAATGATATAATTCCAAAAAAATAAGCAACTATATCCAATAATGAGTTTCAAAATGGCGGCTGTTTGAAAATTTCAAAACTAAATTACTCCAAAACAGTGCATTGTAACAAACATTGTCAAGACACTTTTTTTGTAGCTCCTTTGATTCCCCATTGGATGGTGTAAACTGTCAAAACAATCGGATGAAGGATAATAGTTAAGTTATAATTGGTTTTTTCAACCCGGCATCCTATACCAACACAGTGAACACAACACTATTGTATGTACATATGCTGTTATTATCTTCAACTCAGCTATTATTCTTCATCTTATTATTTTAACAGTGAGACCATCCGATAGGGAATCAAAAGGGCTACAAAAAGGTGTCTTGAATTTGTTTGTTAAAATGTACGGTTTTCGAGTCATTTATTATTGAAATTTTCAAACAGCCGCCATTTTGTAACGCATAATTTTATTTAATCGCTTATTTTTCTTGAGTTAGATCATTGTTAGTTTAAACTTCATGCCAAGTTTGAACTCAATCAGTCAAAAATTTCTCTAGATATGAATTATTTTGTACAAAAAACAAAATGGCGGATATCTGGAAAACTAAGCGTTTTCGGGCCTATATTTATATGAACTTTTTTCTTACTTTTAGCTGCAGAATAATCTTCCGAGAATATAGTTCTGAATCACCCAGTATATTTAAAATACACGATTATCATATTGTGTTTACAATTTACATTACATTTTACATTTTCTTTAAAATTATTTATAGTATATTTAAGTTTAGAAACGTCACTTAGATTATACATTGAGTGAGAGACAGTTTTCGCGTAACTTTAATTCCTAGATCAAACTTAATATAAGGAAAACACTTGTATAATGAATTATTAATCTGTTAACGTACGTTTGATACGAGTACATTAAACTCTACTCTCAGACAAATAGCTTTTCAGTTACAGAAAACAAAACGAATACTAGAAATGTTAATGTTGCCGATTTGATAAGTTATTCCTAGTGGTCAATAATACAATAGATAAAGATAAAGAATGTGCGCAATGAAACATGGTCTACATTTAATGTAGAGTATCACTTCGTACTGTCAGAAATACATAAAGTACTGAGCTCCAAGATAAACACTACCACTGTGTCTAATGAAGGATATAAACATGACAGATATGAACATGTATTCGCCATTCGTTTACTAAACCCACACGGGTTTGTTCAATTCGTCCACCATTTATATAAGAAGCACCATTATGTAATAGCAGATAATGTCACCGCATTTGTTTTATGTAGCCTTTGTATGTACCTATGGACTGGGATTAATAAATAGGCTATTTAAACATTATAGATAACAACTATTTTATTAAAGTACAACAGTTTTCTAAAGACTTGGAATTAATTAACTAGTTTCTTGCCTGAAGTATCGTGATAGTTGTTCAATTCCATTCTAATTAGTGCAATACTTATCGTTATTATACTTTGTTCTCAAATTCTAAAGAAACCGATTCATGTATTTTTGGTTTGTTAAACTAACTTGCCCAAATCATAGCAAAAACTATAGTTATTTACTCAAAACGGTTCTTATAGATATATCTGAAACAACACGAGAAAGACAACTTACACTTGTGCTTGAATTCCGTCCTCCTATCCTCTAACCGAGGAAAGGTCGAAAACCGAGATTCGAACTTGTAACTTCTGATCAGAAAGATACCACGCTATCCACTCGGATAAAGCTTGCACTCTGAAAATCCCGATAAATTAATAATGTGTGATTGATTTACCTTCTCTTGCAAGGATAACCTTATGATACACGCGCAAGTATAAACTAATAACATCAGCAGCATATAGAAATGATAGTAACAAGTTTACATAGTTTTGGACTAATCTGATGCATTATAAAAGTATTAGAGAGGGCTAAAGTATGCTGTCACATTACCTTTCAGTTAATTTAATTCATACTGAAATAAATAAAACAGTAAACTTTAAACTGCTATATTTAAGAATCAAGACACTTAAAATAGACCATTTTGCCAATTGAGAGACAAAATAATTTAAGTTAGCGTTTGAGTGCATGAACCAACTTCTTTCGGCATCATACCAAGTTTCATTGAAGTCCGCCTAGCCGCGCGACCAGCGTAATCTTTTATAATTATCTTTCCTAATTCTTGCTCTTTCGAATTTAAATAGGTTGTGCACAAGTTTGCATATCAAAAATACATTTTTAATACACAATAAGTTATAATTTGTATTTTTGATTTATTCCTAAATAAAATTCACAACTCAAAATTCAGTAATAATAATTAGTTCTTAACTTTAAGCACACTTATCACTTTCAATTTTGGCTCAACATCAGCATCATGCAGATCGTTTAAAGATTACGATAAAAGTTGTAGAGCTTCAAACCATGAGTTCAAAAAGCACCGATTTTTCTAAATTCGGCAAATTTTCAAACATTGTCAACTCATTAAGCAAAATTGGGAAAAACCTTAAATTCACACAATCGGGTTTTCGCTCTTATGAGACGTCCGGTTTCTACCTACAGACTGATGTCGCAAATGTGCAACGCCTGTTGTAATTGAAATAGACCGACTTCGCATATTTGTGGCGTATTATATTGTAATTGAGTATTTAAAAAAATATTTAGTAAAAAAAGTAGTAATTTTTATATAAAAACAAGGTTTTTATGTACATTTTTAAGCTAAAAACAAGAAGTATTTCGAACACTTTTTCGATACTTCGGCTCACTTTTTTTTAATCACTGTTAAAACTGTTAAAATTTGGTTTTCCCTACTCCAAAAAATATAAAACGAGAATATTTTGACCCAAAAACGTTATCCCGACGCCCTACGACTCTTTAACTGTGAAAATCGGGTTTCCCCTATCCAAAAATATATAAAACAAAATACCGGTACCCCACACTGTACATGGAAAATATTGACTCCAAATCGTGACCCCCACGAGGTACGACTTTTTAACTGTTAAAATATAAAACTGACGATGTCCAACCTGAGTCAGCAAATAACGCCACCCAGTAGGAGGAAGAAGAGCCTCAACCGGGACCATCAATACGACCAAAATTTTAAATATTTCCAGTGTCTATTTAATTGTATTATTAAGCTTGTGGTACTGCATGTGTTGTTGTGAAACAGTGTAGTTCTGGAAAATATCTGGGTATTTTTGTTGATAGTAATTTAATCTTGAAAACTCATTATTTTACACTTGAAGGGTAGATTGAAAAGTGTTCTTAGATTATTTTTCTTCTTGAAGGATGTTTGTCCCCAAAATATTTTACGACAAGAGTATTTTGCTTTATTTCATAGTAGAATACAATACGGAATTGTTTTGTGGGGTACTTGCCAAATTAATATAACAACGGTCTCTATAATTATAAAGAGAATTGTTAGAGTTATAAAGCAAAAACTGAACATTTCCAACCTCTTTTTGTGGAACTCGGGATATTGCCAATAAAGTATGTGTATATTTATAAGGTAATGGAGCTGTTTTATATAAGAAGCGTAATAGGCTATTCCAAGTAGGGTTATAAGATAAAACCTAGAAATTCGACAAATATAAAATTACAAAACCAAATATTACTTTTTTCACTAAAACTTTTGAGTTTATCGCTCCCAGAACATTTAATCAGTTACCAAATTATATTAAACTAGGGGAGACCCCTGCGTGCTCCGCACGCCAACCCCCAATGGTACCTTCTAAAAACATATGTTATGTTTTATTTATAATAAAGGTGTAGGGGTAGTATTAATAATAACCTCAAAATTAAGATGGTAAATATTGTTAAATGTTCAAACCAAATTATTTCTTATATTTTATAACAGCAGTTAATAATGGTTAAAAGAACCAGCAAGGCTCAGGTTTACACTTTAAAACCCTAACCTAAAAGGTGGAAATACAAAAATAATTGCTTCACATTTTGAAATCAGCTGTTAATGGAAATATTAAAGCAGCTATGTTATATGTTATTTTATTCAATTGGTTGCTATGGTATTAAGTGTAAATACATGCGTTGATTTATCATTCTAAACCTAACCTAAGATTTTTTCCGACTAAATTTACAAATATATTGAAATAAAAAAAGGTTTTTACCGAAATTAATTATAGCCTATGTTACTCAGGGATAGTGTAGCTTTTTATTAGTAAAACTATTTTTTCAATCGGTTCAGTAGAGCCAGAGATTACCCCCTACATACAAACAAACAAACAAACAAACAAACAAACTTTACCTCTTTATAATATTAGTATAGATACAGTTTTAACAAAAATTGTTTTCTAAAAACATTTAGGAAGCGGTTGCTCGAACTGCCACTGTTAATTTCCTTTTAGAAATTATGATATAGTCCATATTATACCCAACGTTTTAATTATGAAGTTCATTTCTTGATATACATGTTTTACATTCTGTGTCCTTCACTAATTAGGTAATATTTTAAATATAATTTTAAGTAATATGTTCGCTCGAATTCTTTTATCTATTTTTTGTTCATTATTTATTTATATTTTCGGCAATCCTATACATAGGCCTAGCCTTAGAGGTGCCTTTTGTTTATTTGCGGTTATGCGTGTTGAAGTACGTATGTATTTGTGTATTAATGTAGTTGGCTTTATGTTCTTGTATGCAAAGGTTAATGTTTTTTTAAAAATTATATATTGTAATTTGTTTATGTATGTGTAAGTGTAAATTTTATGTATTGTATTCCAGTTATAAGCAATTTTAAGATTTGCTTTATTTACAGGGACACTATAAGCTATTAGTTTTCTACTTTTCATCACACACCTAATTACATCTTATTGTAATATTTTGTTAAAGTTTGTCTTTTTTTCGTACAACTTGTTTAGTCGTTTAATATTTTTATGTTTAACTTGTTTAGTCATTAATTATTATTTGTGTATCTATATTGAAAAAAGGAGCAATCAATTAAAAAAAAAGTAATGTAAACATTTCTTTAAATAAGTGTAATTCTTAAACTTTTGTGAAACGTTGGAAATAAAAATAAATAAATAAGTAGTAACTTTCCTGTATTTTAAGTTGTCAATAAAATTATTTTTATAAGTAGGGAATACTTACTTAACTGTTTCTTTCCTGATAACTTTGGTATAATATGGATATACAAGTATAAACAATAGTCTACTGAGTTAAAATAAAGGTCTTCAAGCATTCAAATATATGTAGGGAACAAGAAACCAGCAGTACAGATAAAAATCATAAATAATTATTTAGATTTTAAAATTTGCAAACAATTCCTTAAAACAATTTCTAGATGAATTCACATGACATACCTAAGCCTCAGAATGAAGTCAGAATTGATTCCCGGACTCATTGACACCGAAAAAGAGCGAAAACCCCTATAGGAGGGGGTATTGATACAATTTGATGTTGGAAAGTTACAGCACGTTGAAAATGGGTAAAACACAGTTTTTGGCAAAGTTGGAAAATTTGCTGTTTTTTTTGGATCCTCATAAAAATCGAACTGCTGGACCAATTCACTTTGTTTATTTTAATCGACGCGAAGTTTTGTCCTCTTTAATTTATTAAAGTACTATTTACAAAATATGCACCGTTTTCGAGTTATAAGCGAAAAATTGGGAAAAGTCCGACAATTTCGAGGTGTTTTGCCCCACAAAAGTTGTCTCCCCCCCTTAAAGGTCGCAAAATTAGATTTGGCATACCCAAACCATACCAAACGATCCTAGAAAACAAAATCTTTTTCCGCAATTAATGTTCGCTGAACCACTTTTTGGATTCTCTATATACTGGGCTAAAATGAATCATGCCTAAATTTGTATTTTCTGTGTAAAACGTACTATTTAAATTATTTGATACTAGGGGAAACCCCTGCGTACTCCGCACGCCATCCCCGTTGGAACCTTTTATACACATAATCATGTAATGTTTTCTTATAATAAAGGTGTAGGATTAATAATAACCCCAAAGCTAAGATGGTAAATAATGTTAAATGTTCAAATCAAATTATTTCGTATATTTTATAACAGCACTTATAATAAAGGTTAAAAGATCCAGCAAGGCTGAGGTCTACACTTTAATAAAAACTTAACCTAAAAATTAGAAATACAAATAATTACTTCAAAGTTTGAAATAAGCTGTTAATGGAAATATTAGAGCAAACGGCTTTAGACGTTAGAAACACAAATACTGTAATTACTTCAAAGTTTTAAATCAGCTGTTAATGGAAATATTAGAGCAGCTGTTTTATCTGTTATTTTATTCAATTGGTTGCTATGGTAATGAATGTAAATACATTCAAGAAATACCTAAGAATTTTTTCTGACTAAATTTCCAAATAGAGAAATAAAAAAATGTTTTTATCAAAATGAATTATAGCCTATGTTACTCAGGGATAGTGTAGCTTTTTATTGTAAAACTATTTTTTCAATCGGTTCAGTAGTTCCAGAGATTACCCCCTACATACAAACCAGCAACAAAATTTACTTCTTTATAATATTAGTAGGCCCCCTACAATAGTAATATTAGCATTCGTTCGAAATAATGCGAAGCACAAGTCTAACCAACAAAATTTAACCCATCAAATCAAAAGCAACATTACAGTAAAAACGAAATCATACTCATAATTGAGTTCGTGTTATTAATAGCATTACAATTTGTGACACGTAAAGAACAATAAATTATGAAAGCAAAGTTAATGGGAGTCATACTAAAACAAGCATCAAATCACACCTTACGCCAAGAATAAGCTCGTATTTTGATAAAGATTAACCTAACCCGTTTCATCCGACACTAATAAACGTCCAAACAATGAACCAGACCGTTAATTTAAACCCAGTTTTTTTGTTAGAGGGGCAAGATCGGTATTTGAAGTTGTAAAAGTAAATTTGAAGGTGGAACAAGTTTAGCGTCGGGATTACTAATTACCCACCTTTGTCACTACTGCTATTTCACATACAAGCAAATGCACTTATCGTGCTACCTATAATGTATGGCCGTCGCTCGAGGAATGCCAAGGTTTCCTTCTATGTTTTGTAGCTGTTTTTTT
>JAGFPH010000622.1:177547-213102 GCA_018207615.1 Philaenus spumarius | reverse complement strand
TAGATTACAATCATGCATAATGTTGTTTAACTTTATTATTCAAGTACACCATTTAAACAAAATTTTGCAAGAATAAAAAAACATTTTTAACAAGGAGGAAATCACGAACTGTACAAATGATACTGCACGGATCTCCTCCACCATTCAAATGTAATCAAGTACGGAGTAATCTGGATGCGGATGTAAGATTCTTAACGACTTACTTGCACCAAATGTTCCAATAATGGCGTGGATAGTACAGTTTATCACCTTCCTAGTTACACTGCACAAAGAACAACCTTTGCTTCACTGGCGTTAATGTCTCCTATAAAGAAACAATGAGTACGTGATACTGCTTTGTGTATTTAATTTGCTAATATCGTTTCTTTAGAACCGGATCGTATAGCCAATATTATTACGACTTACAAAACAAAACAAACTAGTAATATCCGAAGACTAGTCAATGTCAAACATAATGCTAATTTAAAGCAGATTAAGTTAATGACACACGTCTGATAAAAAAAGTGCATAATTAATGTTCATTCTTGTTTTTATTTATTTTTTTTAATGAAGCCTGGTAAAGAGCGTACGGCACAGTACCCAAACACCAACAACTAGGCTCTGAGCAACTATTTGCATTCACGCTAATGTGAATTACCAACCGAATATTATTTCTTAATGCATCACCTCGACATTCAGTACATTAATAAAGTACCAATTCATCATGTACATATAAAGCAAAGCAATTATGTTGTTTACTTACACCGAAATTAATTTGAGTCCGATATTTAAATTGAATGAAGATATTTAGACTAATGTTTGGGTTTAGAATATTCGCATATAATCTAAAAATGTATTTCCGCTATCTAAGGTGCAACCATTCTTCTATCAACCTAGCTTAGGCCTATACTCTGTAGACAGCTCCTAACGCGTCCATTGTACTAGCTGGAGTACTTCCAATCGACCTCCTTGCTGAAGAGAGGTATATGAGATGTGAGCCACAAAGGATGGACTGAGAGGATACCAGGAGAAATATAATAGAACAGTGACAAAAAAAAGGTTGAGTTCCCCAAATGAAGGTCCAAGTGGTTGGATACAGAAGCTGGTAGGTGATCTAGAACATCTAGACACTTCGGTGTGGTGGACGGAGTGTCTATATATTACAAATGCATTATATTACAAATGCCCTCACGGGGCACGGCAAGTTTGGGAGCTACCTACATAGATTCCACATTAGGACAAACCTGGATGCCCCTATTGTGGAATTGAAGATACTGTGGAGCACATTTTCCTCAAGATGGGAATGTGACAAAGAGGAGCTAAAGCAGTTGTGAGCATAACCGATATTGAAGATTTGGCCGAAGTAATGTTAAGAAGTGAAGACGATTGGAGGGCGATTGCCAAGTTTGTGAGATGTGTACTGTCACAAAAGTCTACTGAGGCGATGTACATACACAATTGACATAATAACAATAACTGTGAGAGGGGGAGGGGTTTAAGCCGGTAGGAGTCCGGCACTACCCTAGTAGGGAATACAGGTGTCCATGATGGATTTCCCCTCCTCCAGGAAAGTAATAAACCAAGTGGCATAGCCTGAAGTAATGTCTCAACGGTCCCAGGCTGGGATTACTAATGAAATTTTTAAAAAAGAAGAAAAAAGATGGCTCCTAATCTCGCCACACATCATAAACGACTGTACGAGGTTATTCAGTTAACATAATTTCCGTTGGAGATTCCACTGTAGCCAGCTAGAAGACGCGCAAAGCCACTACACAACGCAGCTGGTCAAAGTTGTAAATTAACAAAATAATAATGATGATATCAGAACTGCAGCACCATTAATGACAGTAAACTATTTACGAAACTTTCAGCTCATTCCTAATTTCAGACAGGGAAAGACATGACACAGTTGGAATTTCCAACAAAATTTGCGCAGGTCCGAGCCTTGTTGATACTGGTGTTAGATTTCCAAACGACAAGGCTTTGATCACTTGATTCATTAGTTTAACTGGAACAAGCATCAATTGAACAAGATAAGACCACGGTAAACATCAACTTCATATATTAAGTCCATCCTTCCTACTTTTATAGTATAACTTTACCTAGTGTATATATATGTTGGCAGAGTTCATCACATCTACTTATTAAGTCTAAAATGAACACTGACAACAAGATCTTCTAAAATTATAATATTAAAAACTGTTATCAGACCATCAGTCATATATTGGCCAGAAACACTGATAATGGCCAAAGAAATATGGTTACACTACAGAAAACAAACTATATATGGAGGAGGAGGGCAAATATAAAAACAAATAAAAAAGAAATTTAAGGTGGTAAGGAATTTTAGAAAAGACCAACAAAGAGAGGGCAGTAAAGAAAATCTACGAAGGTAACCCAGAAGAAAAGAAATTAGGAAGATGTGACAAACACTAAATGGGAGCGCAAGACATTTGTTATGAAAGGGAGCCCGACTGTATCCCCACGAGGTAAGATTATTGAAGTAAAGGTTTTATACTATACCTTTAAATAAGCAAACAATTTTAAAACATATGATAGTACTCGAAAACGGCTCTACCACATTTATTGGAAATTCGATTTAATATACATTAAGGTTCGAGAAATTCCTTGATATAAATCCCATATTTGTAGAAATTCGTTACAATATTACAGACCCAGCCACCATCTTGAATTTCAACTCCCTTAAGAGCAATGTTAAACGGATAATATTACTGGAGTAATAATGATCATATAATTATTCTAAATGTTTAATTTTAAAGGTTAAGACCGTCCAAATGTGGATATCTTTAGTTTTTAACTAAATTTGTTCTTAGATTTAACTAAAATTCAAAGTTTGCGATTGTTTTCTTATTCAATAATGCAAACAAAAAAAATTTAAAAAGATCACCACATTCGAAGTTTACCTTTCAAATAAAACTAATTTCATTATTTTTGTATAGTTTATGACGAGAAAATCCACATTATTGTGGAAGCATGTACGCGCCTAATTTGCGTTACTACTCGAGTGTTTAGCCTGCACTCTGGTGGTTCTCCCATTAATTTGTTGCTCGCGGAGGAATACTAGAAAAATAACATATTCATTAAATGTTCAATATGTGAGAGAAAGCTGTGTTTTAATAACACATACTACTATCCATCGTCTCGCATGCACATTTCAGTACGTTTACAGTCTGGTTTACGTCTGTAACCCTTATTTTCCGCCTTTATGAAGGTGTCCTATATTTGCTAGCGGAAGAATGAAAAATTAGCAAATTGAATGCTAGTACTGTACAGCTCTGCCATTTGGAGAGCTGCGGTCAACTGAGAGATATATTTTCACTCCTGCTGAGCCTTAGAGCAATAATAGTTTCCAAAAAAGTAAAATGCAAACATTTAAAATACAAAGCTCATCTCATGGAAGTAATTCAGTGTCGGTACAGTAGGGCTCCTTTCACACTATTCGGTATTGACCGTACGGCAATAAACAGAACTTCTTATTTTAGTGGTGTGAAAAAGAATACGTGTGTAACAGTTTTTTTAACATTACACGGTAGCATCGGCCGAGTCGCCCTCAAGACAAAGGTTCAGTTTTTTTAGTTTTAGCAATCATTAGTAGGCCTATTTATTATTTACATATTGGCAGCCGTTGTTGCAGAATTTTTGATTGCACTAGTCAAGCAAGACAATTTCGAGAAATGCTACAAAAAATGCATAGCACGAGGTTTGCGTAGATCTACGGAGAGGTGTTGATGACAATTATGAAAATGAGTTGCTACATGTTATTTTCTTGAAAGATACAACTAACGTACACAAAACAAACAAATATTAATTTAATATATACGGCAAATGAAACCTTTTTTAAAAACCCTCTCAATAAAAAAGCCTGCTCATAATTTAGTTTATTAATTTGTAAAAAGAGTCCTTCGGACCTTTTATATTTAGTAAGAATAAAATAAAGAAGTTATTTCGTCGAATTTACTTAACCGATTTTTTACAGAAACTTACAGAAATCGGATTACTAAATTTCAGAGTAATAAAAAAAATTTAGGACGTATGAAGCTGATTTTCCATGATGTGAATTTGTTTACCTACTTAATTTACGACATTTTGTGTTTATTTGTTGCCTAAGGTCCTTACTAAATAAAGTGAATTCCAGTAAGTAGGCTTGAACCTGCGCTACTAGTTTGGTTCCAACTTTAGCACATTAAATCGTTTTAATTATACTAAAATTTTCAAACTGGTGTATCTGAGAGCAATGGGAATCGGTGCAAAATGTAGGACTAAAACTAATTCACCCAAAGTTTAGGAAGCTTCAAGCTGTTCTATCTAACTGTAGGTTATTATGTTGTAATGTAAATGAAAAACGATACTTGTGCAAATTATATAAAAACAAAAACCTTTTAAAGAAAGTAAACCCTTTTATTTAAATGACTGTGACTAGTATAAATATCTTGGTTATATTATTGTCGTGCTGCATACACTAATACCTCCAAAAGACATCTCAGCGGGGCGCCAAGAGGCCCATTCATTTGCCCGTCCCACTACCTCACTTACATAATCTACTCACCATTTAAGATCTAGGATAACCGTTTAATAGCGGCCATTTCTCAAATCTACCTGCCTTTGCATCGCGCTCGTTATCCGAGTCTTTATGCACGGATGCAGGTAAACCCAACAACGGAAACGTCCTCATTACTAAGTAAAACTACTATCTTTGGATACAATCACAGCTGATTGTTGTTTTGTCTTACAAATATTTTTGCCTTCGACTTTAAGTTTAAATGCTTCATCCGGTGTTTAATACGGGTTCAATACAAGATTATTTCAAAAACATGGTTTGGTTTGTCCGACTTTTCTTAAACCCATATAGAGCGCGAGTAAGAAATTTCCTAGGTCTAGATAGAGGCGCTGTGCAACATTTCATAGTCCTAAATATAATATCGGTATCTGTCGCAACTCGACGCAAAAAAACTTACTCCCATAAAGAGCCCATTTTTTGCGATCAAGTCATACAATGACTTTTTACCTAACATTAAACCGTGAAAACTCTCAAAATGTAATTAGCTTTACTTTAATGTTACATAATTTCCATAGTGCCTTTTGATTGCTTTGTAATAATGTTTATTACCAGTACTTACGTCAAGTAGCAATCTTGAGTTTAGTATATTTTAATACTTTATTACAGCTGTTTCGGTATAACACAATACCGGTATAACACGGTTTATCACAAGGCCCGGAACCAGATTAAGTTAAATAAAAACAAGCCACCTAGTTTCAACAAGGACCTAGTCTGTACTAAGAATATTAATAAGAAACTGTATGACAACAATGCAGTTATAACCAAGGCAGACAAAGGGAATTCACTGGTCGTAATGCACACTAATGAATACAATTGCAAAACGCAGGAATTCTTCACCACCAATAATATTGTAAACCTAGACAAAGACCCAACCACTAAATACCATAAAGAAATTAATAAGCAAATTAACGAAAGCAAACATTTAATTAACCAAAATATTAAAAACCAATTAAAAATGATGAAACCTTCAGCCCCTATATTAAGAGCACTACCCAAAATTCACAAACTTGACATTCCTATTAGACCTGTTGTGAATTTCAAAACAGCACCTTCATATAAAATAGCTAAATTTCTAGAAAGGACTATTAGAAATGAAATTAATCTTGAACCTAGTTATAGCCTCACTAATACCATAGACCTTGTAAATAAAATTAAAGATATTCAAATTAAACATGGATATAATCTAGCTTCCTTCGATATAACAAATCTCTACACCAATATACCAATTAATAAAACCTTAATCATTCTTGAAAATAACCTTGTGTCGAACAGCAAACTCAGCAAAGAAGCCATATCTGAACTATTGAACTTACTACGGACATGTCTCCAACAAAATTACTTCCATTTTGATAGCAAGATCTATTCGCAAAATGATGGCCTAGCAATGGGATCTCCACTGTCAGGAATACTAGCAGAAATATTCCTACATGAAATAGAAACCCAGTCCATAATGAATATTAACAACAAATATTATAAGCAAATAATATATTACTACAGATACGTCTATGATATAATTTGTATGTTCAACGGCACCAGAAGACAACTGAATAATTTCAACAAATATTTAAACAATATCCATGCATCACTCACATTTACCTCTGAATTGGAAAACAATAACCAATTAAATTACTTAGATCTCTTCATCACTAAAATAGGAGCTAAACACAATTTCAAGATATTTAGGAAACCGTCCCAAACAAACCACTCCATTCATTCCTCATCTAACCATCCACAATCCCACAAAATGGCCGCTTTTCACAATTATGTGCACAGAGCACTCTCAATACCCATGAACACAGCAGACCTCAATAATGAACTTAATATAATTAAACAAATAGCAATAGCCAATGGTTACAAAGCTAATATTGTGGATAATTGTGTTCGAAAACATAAACTGAGAACCTTAAAAAACCAAAAACCCTTAAACACAGCTCAAATTCCACCCAAACCAAAATTTGTATCCATGAAGTATAGCAGCTACCTCGAACATCCTATCCGTAACCTTTTTAGGGAAATAGGATATAAAATAGCACGCCGAACTTCTGGGAGCCTAAGCCACATTTTTAATTCCAACTTCAACAAAGTCCCCAACGAACCATTTACACAATGTCGTGTATACAAATTACATTGTGACAACTGCAATAAACAATATATTGTTCAAACTGGAAGGAACTTTAGAACCAGGTTTAAAGAACATTTACCGCATAATAACCGATTAAAAATAACCTCTAATTATGCCGAACACCAGATAGACAACGACCATAAATACACCGACATCGCTAGCAATATGGAAATTATACATATTCTAA
The DNA here is from genome assembly GCA_018207615.1 of Philaenus spumarius. Taxonomy (NCBI): domain Eukaryota; kingdom Metazoa; phylum Arthropoda; class Insecta; order Hemiptera; family Aphrophoridae; genus Philaenus; species Philaenus spumarius. The sequence goes on along the minus strand of JAGFPH010000622.1, from coordinate 206,235 downwards.
ATAAGGGCAGGACTATGGACGTATTGGAAGAATACCAGATTTATAAACAATTCAAAAACAACCCAGATAGTTTATTAAATGACAAATTGAACTTTGCATCTAACTGCCTATATGACACTCTTGCTACATTAGATAAGAATGTCTAAGATTGTGGACTATGGCATGTCAATAAGACCAACCTATAAAGTCACAGTGAATAGTTGACCTCCACACTAGTAAGATGTGGTCATATCAGGAAATCAGTTTTTAAATATTTTTTTGACTTGTACTGCAATACCTAAACATTTATGTTATATTTATTTATGTGTAATGTGTGTCAGTGTTATGTGTGTATGTGTTTATTCATCTGATGATGGCATGTGTTATACCGAAACAGCTGTAATAAAGTATTAAAATATACTAAACTCAAGATTGCTACTTGACGTAAGTACTAGTAATAAACATTTAATGTTACCATAAAAATGTAAATAAGTAAAAAAAAGCTATTTCCCAATATGCTATATGTTTCGCCTGTAAATCGCGATAATACTGTCGAAACCGGTTGAAACATTTTGAAGTACTGCATTCTTAAATTTAGAACAAGTTATTTTTTAGTTTTAAATCTAGAAGGCTACTTAACGTTTTAAAAAAAACGAACTCGTTGTCCGTCTGTCACATTCTACTATCTCCGGAACGGGTAAAGTACAATTTCGTATGGTACAATTTGATATAGTTTTAAATCGACCTAGCTGTACAGACTTTAAAATACTGATCTCAAAGTGGCAAGGAAAAGTTTGGTACCAAAAATTAGTAATTTTGAATAGCCTAATATTAAAAAAAAAAAAAGAGTATACAAACATTTCTCTTTAGGGTATGCACAACGAACTGCTAAAATTAAGAGAAATAAAATGACGTTAGATGTAGGCCTACTCGTACAGTTTAAAACTGCAGAAAATATTAAAAAAATTGCGGAATTATCTTAAATATAATACAAAAAGTGGACTGTTCGAAATACTTCTTTTTGGGATCCGTCGCTTCCTTTGACCAATGACTACATATCAATAAGATGAACAGTTTAAATGGGTAGGATTCAGACCAGGAAAGTAGATATAAAAGTGAGATTGCCCCATCAGTCGCTAGGAGCTCTCAAGGCGCGTTTTGCCGGCCGAGTGTGGGACAAGGATGGAAAGAGGAGGAGAGACAGGGAGGTCCCGACTGTCATGTGACCGTGACCGTCGAATCCTAGCGGCCGATGGCGCAAACACACTTTTATACCTGCTTCCCTGGTCTGAATTTTTAACATGGGCATTTTTCTTCTTATTGATATGTAGTCATTGCTTTGACTACCTTTGTATAATTTATTCATCATAAAGTTTTTTTTTAGTTTAGTATATTCGTAGTCAAGAATGAGTCTTATTGATGCGTTGCCGTTAATACCATAATTTTGTCATAGCAAAAATAACATAAAATTTCGTGAGAGGTAGAAAGCAAAAGAACAATATAGACATCAAACGGTTTGCATTGGTGCCTATATATTATTCGAGTTTGTATTCTCATTGGTAAGTTACGTTCAACAATACTTTTAGAACCTAACTTTCGATTCGGAATTTTGTAGCGCTTAAGTAAAATAGGCACTTCTACTAATTTACTTTCATTCAAAATTCGAAATAAAATTTTCAAGAGAATTTTTACAATTCTGGATAAATTTACAATTCTCTATAATCAGGTTCTTTTGTTTCGATTGCTATGAGATGAGTTTCACGAATGTAAGGCAAAAACGTTTGTAATGAGAAAAATAATACATTGCGAAAACACAACTTATACAATAAACTGTCTACAACACAGTACGCGTTCTATAATAAAGAAGACTTAAAACACTACACCAAGATGTAAAGGCACTCCGAAGCGAGCTGCGTCTAAATCCGTAGTAGCTACTCTTATTGGCAGATAAGTTATTAAACAATAGTCGGTAAAAACACATCAAAACAATGAAATGTTTGCACAGCTGTAGCGAGGCACTGCCAACAATCTCTTGTAAACTCGGCCAATTACACAATCACCGACAAGAGGGAATGCTGTTTGTAGTTAGCCATGGCCATTATATAAGCAGACTTAGTTCTTTGTCGAATAAAAGGGATAAAGGGCACATGTTGGAGAAAAGTAGTAAATGTTTTAAAACGCCAAGGAAATGAATACACGAATGTAGCAGATAAATCAGTACATTTGGCGGCTTTAACAGAGTGGTTGGCGAATCTTGGGATCCTGCTTGAGGGATCATGTACGTTTATATAGTAACCACAGTCAAGTTTGGTGCAGAAGAAAAAGAGTAACCAAGGTTATAAGGACTGAATCACCAACCTTCACCAACAAGACAAACTAAAACCAAAAACCCTCAGTTATACTGTCATATTCACCGTCATTATTTAAAAGTTCAATCGATAATAAGTGTCATTAAGATTCGTATCATTTCCCTGAGGTTACAAAAAGAGCAACACTGTTTAAATCAAGCCCTTATACTTATACGATAATAAGAGTTATTATTAGCTTTAATAATAGAGGTATTTAAAGATGCTATTATTCCAGCGCTCACACGTACTCAACAAGAGTGGGTTGGAATTTGGAACTACAGAATTCGTTTTAGCTACGCATAAGGTGCTGCTATTTTCGATTGAAATTATTATTATTGCCAGCTATTGAGTTTGTTCTTTTTAAAGGAAATGGAGTTCAAAGCTCAGCAGGAGTGAAACATATTTCCAAGTGGCAGAGCTAAACACTACTAGCACTGAGTTTGCTAGTTTTTCATTCTTCCGCCAGCAAATATAGGACACCTTCATAAAGGCAGAAAATAAGGGTTACAGACGTAAACGTACTGAAATGTGGATGCGCGACAATGTATGGTAATAAACACAGCTTTCTCCCACATATTGAACATTAACGAATATATATATTTTTTTAAGTATTCCTCCGCGAGCAACAAGTTGATGCGATAACAGCCAGAGTGCAGGTTAAACACTCGAGTAGGAACATAAATTCGGCGCGTACATGCTTCCAAAATAACTTTGATTTTTTTCTTCATAAATTATAAAAAAAAAAAAAATGAAATTACTTTTATTTGGAAGGTAATTAAACTTCGAATGTGGTGATCTTTTTAAATTTTCGATATTTGCATTATTCAATAAGAAATATAATCGCCAACTTTGATTTTGAGTTAAGTCAAAGAACAAATTTAGTTAAACAAAATTTTGAAAACTATAAGATATGCGCATTCGGACTGTTCTAACCTTTAAAATTACATATTCAGATAATTTTTTGATCATTATTACTCCAGTAATCTTAATACCCGTTTGACATTGGTCATATGGGAGTTGAAATTCAAGATGGTGGCTGGTTCTGCCGAGCCTTAAGATCTCACAGTATATCTCGACTTCTTACAACTTCGCTTCCTAAATTTCTGAAAAACGTTCTACTTTATTTACAATGTATAGATGTTTAAACAAAGATTATAGGTTGACGTACAAAAACTATAGGCTATATCATTCTAGCATCAAAATTTGGTTTCGAAGTCTTATCAATTGGTACAGAAATTTGAAAAAAAGAAGAAAATATTGATATTTAAATAAAATTTCAACAAGACGTGTTACAATTTGAGTAAACTAAGAATTGTTTAATATAATAATTTATCACTGTAAAAGTTGAGGAAAGTCAATTAAAAATATACAAAATAGTTATTTGATTTGCACAGGCGCTCCAAAACAGTTAAAGACTTAGCTATTGATATGTTCTCAAAACCTGCAATTAATATCTTCTTCCGCCTCTGATAAAGTGAAACAAAATATTTAATGCAGAAAATGTTATCTTTTATCAGAAAATCATCATGTGAAAATAACTCCATAATGTGGATGTTTTTATTTTTATAATTAGGACATTTTTTCATAAGTCGAATTAATATTTGTGAATCAAATTTTAACGTACAGCACATTTGATACTTTTGAAGGCAATGCTAAAGAAAATTGTATGAATTTCCCATGGGAGTAAGGAACAGTTCTCATCTTTTTCGAAAATAAAGTTAATAAAAATTGAATTTTTATGCATAGGCTAATAACTTTGCATTATTCTAAGTAAAATATCCGTATTAATGCGTCCTTTAATACGAAGAATATATCCAATTTAACAAAGTCTTAAGGAGCCAACGAAGAATATTTGATATAATGAGAACAAATTCCGCAGTGAACCACTTTTGTCTGCGACTGTACTCGGGAGATGTGTTATGAATGAAAAGGTACACAGAAGCCACGACCCACACCATAAAAAAATAATAACAACAATAAAATAAAGAAAAACTAACAAGAAATATAATAGCCGTCTCGTGTCCTATCTGGATTGTACTAAATCGTGGCGAGTTTTAATTTGGTCGGTTATGATTTACAGCGGTCCGGTAGCCAACCACCCAATTACTGTACAATACTACATGACAGCCAGGATAATTTGTCGTTGCTATGACGTCACTTTAAAACAAACAACCTGATTGGTTCGATGATTAACGGCTTCCACTCGCTGTGCTCATCCCAATCAATTCCATTGATATTTCGTTAATAGGTTTTCCCGATTGAATCGAAACCAGTTCTTACGTCTAACAAGCAATTAAAACAACGGGCATACATATCTCCACCGTCTTACCGGGCATTGTCAATTATTGAGAGAAATAATTCATTAACTATAAATCATAAAATACAAATAAACTGTAATTTTGTCTTTGGTTAATTAAAATAAACAAAGGATAATAACGTATGCAAGGAATTGCCGATGTTGCTTGGACGTCCAGCTATCAATGGAACTGAGATTGCCGGACTTACGAACTCTTCAACTCGTACTGTAGGCCTGTATAAATCTAAAGATTATCGTGTTCAACAAATTACTTTGTTGTAATTCTTGGTTAACCGGTAAACATGTGTTAACTATAACTTGTTAAATCACTGTTTATATGATATTATTAGAGTATCAATACATTGCCTGAATACAGACTAATATTAATATACGTAAAAAAATTGCTCATAGTTTAGTTCATTAATTTGTAAAAAGAGTCCTTTCAACATTTTATATTTGGTAAGAATAAAATAAAGAAGTGTGTTAGTCCAATTCACTTAACTGCTTTTTCTTATCCTACTTGCTTAGTTTTTGTAGGAAATCTCGACGTTGGATCTGTTTATTTGAAAGGTGTGTACACACTACGGTACGCGTAAAGCTCGTGGGAAGTATTTTCTCGCGATCCTCCCGCGATAGATAGGCGAGCGCGAGCCGATTGCGAGCCAGTCTATATGCAGCAATGGCGGATAATGCAGCGTCATTGTGCCAAAATGTGATATTAATAAGTGGTGCGGCGGTAGTTATTGCTTGTTTGAATAAGAAGAAGAGGAAACCACGTCGCTGGTGGCGAACAAATTTGTACAAAAACGGAATGGAGAGGAATTGCTTTTGGATTTAAAATCGCAGCGTTTGAGTGGGCAGCACAAAAATTTCACACGAATGTCGTCAAGCGATTTTGAAGATCTCATAAATAAAGTTGGGCCTCAGATAACAAAGAAGATAACAAAAAATGCATTTTTTTAATCTTAAAGTATACGTTTACTTTGGTAAACTTCAATGAGAAGTAACGCGTTATCATCACTCCACTCCGCCAATAACGATGCCTAAAAAACCACATCAAAAACAACACACTCCTTGCTCGCGAGCACAAGATGTTGCCGAATCGCCGTCCAAACTACGACTGCGAATCCCTTTGTGTTCGTCCCTCGTACCGACTTTTTCTGGATCCGTCCGGTAAGCATTCGAGACACCGTCCACACGATGCTCGCGAACCGCTCGGACGCTGCTCGTAAGCAATTTATCTTTGTTTTCTTTCTGAAATAGAACTAACTCAGTAATGTAATATAAATAATACACGATAATCGCTTACAACACATATACAGAGTAAAAAAACTTACTCTGAATATAATACCAAAATTAAATAACAAGAGATTTTAATTATTTACGAACTCGGATATGGTGAGGCAACCGAATTATATCGTCTGTTCGTGGGGTAATGGAAAATATTGTTTGAAGTTATCAATAATAATAACGGCAATTTGTAAAGCGCTGAATATTGTATAAACTCGTGTATTTTTCGTTAAGATAGCTAATTGAAATAAAACTTTAATATTGGGAAAATGGACAAATCTGAAAACAGAACAGCATTTTATGTGAAAATCAAAATCAATTAAATATTTTCGCCACATATATTTTTTTCAAAATATCAATATAGTCCGGGGGCAAGTGTTAAAAAATTAGGCCCCGTACTTGATAATAGAAGTACGGGAGAGGTGTCGATCGCTTCATTATAAATTCACCGGATGAATTAGTTAATAATCGAAGTCTTAATATTGTGTACACTCTTAAGATACTCATGTTTGGTTTTAAATCTTTAAAAAATATGCTAAAAAACCGCTCAAGGCAAACTAAGATCATTTCAAATGCACATATTGTTTTATTGAAGCAATTTACGCTAATATGCTTTGGGTCTCTATTGTAAGAAGACATTTTATTTTGATACGTAATAATGGTGAAGTTATTGATTGGATAGCGATGAGTGCTTAGTGTATTGTTCTTTTAATTTAATCTAAAAAAACGTTAAGGTCTAGGTAAAACAACTTCCTAATTGAAAACATTTTTTTTTTAAAGATCTTAAATTGAGAATATTCCACGGATATTCTAGGACACGGTATTTAATTGTTTCATCAGTTAATGAAGACGGAGTAAGAATCCAAACGCCATAAACTAAAGTCGATTCTGTTGAAATATCTCCTTACAGTTAATCACAAATTATTATTTCAGTAAGCTGTAGCTACTACTATAAGAGCTGTTAAAGTATTGATTGAAGTTAAAGGGAACCGTGATTTTAAAGTAAATCAATCTTGCTTCCTGTCATTAACTGAAATAAAATATTTATGCTCGACAATTGTCTCTAACAACATTCATTGTTGAAATTGGATCTGTACTTTTAATTCATTTCGTATAAATTGGAAGCTCTCGGGAATTGCTTCTTTGTGGCGCTGATTTCCATAATGAATCTAATTCCAATTGGCCGCTAATTAAAACAGGCTTGTCGCCGGATGCTAATGAGGGAGAGGGGACCGATAATTTATTGGCACTTTGTACGCCAAAAATAATTATTGACATGTGCGCAGATGGTATCAACAATTCCCGTCCATTGTTTAGAGGCATCGCATCTTTCACAGTTATTTAGTACCGAACAGTTTATCATTTACTATTGATTGTATTCATAAATTGTGCGTCGGTGGATGAATGAATGGTTTGCCAATAAACAGGCTATATTCCGTTAATGTCGTTAGAGTTTAGAGCTTTATTAAATTCTATTTTCTGATGACAAATGTATGCAACTTTCGTGCTACAATAAATTATTAGTAAACTTTTATTTAATAAAATTTTGATTATATGATTAAATGGCATTGCTAAATTTGTTGAATGTATAAAATATTTTGTATAGTGTTTATATAAGTTGTCGTATGAAATAATTTACGATTGTGTGTATTGTGTTAAATTCAGTTTACAAACTCCTATGATAATTAAAAATTAAGTTAAATAGTGGAAGATAAGAACTTTAAAACATATTATTTATAGCATTTCAGTTTCAAATATTTCTAAATAAGGGTGTTCTAAAAATTGCTATCACATAAATAAAAATCTTAGAACAATACTTTTTTTATTCCCGGTAAAAACCACGAATAAAACAGCTGATTCGGATACATTACAGCTGTTTAATGTAAAAAATAGGGATATTGAAAGTAAGGTTCAGCTACAGTAGGCTAATGTTTAATCAATTAGAAGAAAATGTCGCTGTAATTTCGTTGTTACTTCCCTACATACACAGGGTGTTTCAGAACTATGCGGCAATGTACCGGAAGAATGCTGTAGCTAAAAATAAGAAAAAAGTTCATATAAACATAGGCCCGAAAACGCTTCGTTTTCCAGATATCCGCCAATTGGATTTTTTACAATATACTTCATATCTAGAAAAATGTTTGACTGATTGAGTTCAAACTTGGCATGAAGTTTAACACAACAACGATATATCTCAAGAAAAATATGCAATTATATCCAATTATCCGTTTCAAAATGGCAGGTGTACAGAAAACGGGGCATTTTTGGACCTATGTTTATTGGAACTTTTCATTTTATTTTTATGAGGAGAATCACACCCTGAATTCTTGGAACCCTTGAACACCCTGTAAATAAAATAAAATTAGTTCTATTTGATCGGATCTGTAAACTCTGCGTGTTCTATTTCAATCAAATGTATTAGTCAATTTACAGGCGATCATGTAAAACATTAGTTACTACAGTTGAAGATAGAAATGTATTACCATTTACACCATACAGTTTTGCAATCAATACTGGTTTACGGATACTATAAACATTTAATTTTTTATAAAAATTATACAATATACAGCGCCGCATGTTTGAAAACCACTAAACAACTTATTTCATTGAAGTTATTTGCAATTTAGAGTTAGAATTAATTCTTTGACATACATTTTTGACATAAATTGAGCAAAACGGGCAAGAAGTGGACTAGAGGAGGGAAGGGGGGTTGCCAATTAATTCTACAAGACAGTAATTGAAACTGCTGAATAAACAAACAGGTATTTGAAGGATGAGTAACGGCAGCAAGCTTCTATAACCCTACAAAAAGAAAACTTGTCGGTCTTGTTTTCAATTTGGAATTCTGTAAGCAAGAGCTATATTACAACACGACCGATGAATTAAACATCGTATTAATGTTGTAATAATACATTTTCAAAATATACAATTACCGTTGGAAGCAGACTTGGTAATAAATTATTTCGTCATTTTTTCATCTATTTTTATGTATGCTAAGAACTATAGCGAGTTTTTTTTTTGGCAACAACAGATATTTTGAGAAGGAGGGGAAAGTTCTAATTACGCTCACAAAAGATATATACTGTAAGCTTAAAGAGAGAGGGAATGCAAATTGTATAATGAACAGAAGTTAAGGGTGGGGGGAATTTGCCCGGAGCAGAATATACTCCCCCCGCGACTCTCTCTTTCTTTCTCTCTGCCATTGTTGTTACTCCGTCTGACAAAGACAGAGAAAAAACATGTTCATTATTTTAAGCTAATTGGTGGCGGTAGGGAAGGTAGTGTACGAGGCTTGAGAGGGATTTGTGGAAAAGCTCTTCCCTCCGTTCCAACTAACTTTACACGAGTAACGACAAGACTTACTACAAGTCGTTCCATGATAAATGGCCTCGTTTTCTTCAGTCAATTAGGAATTTATCCTTGCGCGTAAGAATGAAAGTCAAATACTAGTACAGCTTTCTGTTGTATACATCCCCCTTCTATTAGTTTTGCCCATACACTATTGCTACATTGTACTTCTGCGTTGTTTCTTTAAAATTCATTTCATTTTAATTAGTCGCCTACTCGCATGAGCGGGCTAAAAGGATATATAGAGAAAATTTTTACCATTTTACCATCTTGCATCGCTATGCCAGGTTTAACTAGTCCCAAGCATCTTCGCATAGATTACCAAACTTTACTGGATCCTCGCCCCCTTTAGAAGACAGCAAAAATGTGAACTCCCCTCTAGTCTCTAGTCTAGCCTATAAGGGTTAATTTTATATGAAATATTAAAATATTGTTGCAAATTATCTGCAAGTTCCTAATTTATCAGTTTATTATCTATTAAAAATAATAAAGCTAAAATTAATTTAACGACAACCAAATGTACAATTTGCCACTAGTAGGGTTAAAAATCCTTATTTACGCGATTACAATAAGATAATTTACATAGCGAGATAAAATACTTATCCATGAAAACTTGTGTTTTCAAAGTATTCTATTATAGAGGGGGGGATATTAAAAAATAAATCATTTAAAAAAAGTATTAAATATAATAAATTTATCTAATTTATTTATTTGTCCACCCCTATTGACTGCCTCAATACCCTCCTTTGCCTCTGTATCCGCTACCGCCCCCATGAAAGGCTCTAGCGCCCACTGAGGGACGGTATCGCCCCCGTTGAGAATCTATGCCACAGTCTTTAATCGAATTTTGAAGCTGACCTATTGCAATATGCGGTAATTTGTTCATTTAAATCTAAACTACGAGTATGTTGTAAAAAATGATACTGTATACTTTTTCAAAATTAGTATAAACATGGATGTTTAAAAACTGGGCTAAAATCATTGAGTTAAATTAATTTAAAACAAGAAAGCAGTTTACGGACTATACTTCTACGGACTATAATAAAGTTTACTACAATATTTAGTTCTGCACACATATATATGGCTCCAAAGTAAGATCCCAATTGGAAGAACTTAACCAAGCGGTTACAAAATATTGTCTAGTCTCATTCAAGTGATTTACTAATTAAATAGCACATCTCCATCATCATCAAGGTTGAGGAGTTGCACAACTCCAAGGTACAGTATTGTTTAATTTTAGACAAACTGGACTCATCCCTAGTAGATAAAGATAAGTTAAAACAAATTTAAGAAATACAGAATAAGCTATGTTGTAATGGCTGTGACAAAATATATATAGGCCAAACAGGACGCTCGTTCAAAACTAGAATAAAAAAAACAATAACAGACAGACAGAACTCAAATTATGCAGAACACTTACTTAACGAGAACCATACATACGCGAACATAATCACTAATTTGCAAATATTGCACAAAGCCAAAATAACGACTACAATGGATTATATATTAGAAGAATTTCAAACCTATAAAGAGTATAAAAATAATCCAGATAACATATTAAACGACAAGTTGGACTTTTCTTTCAAATCTATATATGACGTAATCGTCAAACTCAAGTTGAACCTAATTATCAGAATCGTACTGATAACCGCTGTCCACATCTAATATCCTACTTGCAGCTGAACAAGGACGACCTTAATAATGTGGCTACAAAATTGTTTTGTGAGAACGGCCGCATAAATTTGAACACTCGGTATAAGGGAAAGTTGAAGGAGGTCTGAGAAAGATACCAGGTAGGAAGGTATACCAGAGAAAAACTAACATGAACCGTGGTCTTGAGATGAACAGTAGACATTGAGTTGATTCGAGTGGTGGCTCAGTCTGTTGCCGCGCTCTGAACATAACACTTCAGTCTGGAAGCCCTTGTAAGTGCTTAGTGTCTGTGCGTAGTGTCCCTTCCCCTCCAGCGGACAGCGTCCCCACTTGCCTGAATTCTCCCTCCTGCCAACGCACCTGAGAACTCATGCTATACCTGACGAACTATACCTATGAGGTACAGGTTAAACTGCGGGCCACAGAGATTAGAATACTCGGTATACAGTTGAAGGAGATCTGTTGAGGTAGGAGATGGCAAGTAGGAGGTATAGATAATAGAGGGTAGATCGCTTTATGAGATGGAAACTTAATGCCAGTCCCATAAACAGAACAGAATGGTTCGACTTTGAAGTGGCTTTTAAATTAGTAGATTTTCAATATTACTAGACAACTACATAATCTTTTAATCTGTCAAAACTACTTCAAACAGTAAACCATGCTGTTGTTAACTACAAGAACAGGGTGTTTCAAAAAGAACTTTACAACTTTGAAAATTCATATAAATTTTATTAAACAAGTTACAGAGCTGGTTTTGGTGTTATTTTAAAAGAAAAAAACTTCAAGTTTTTTTACCTTAAACTAAAGATGTTCTATGTGGCTTCCGTTGGTTATTCTGCAGACATCCCATCGGTAGTCGATTTCTTCCCAGACTCGCACTAGCATTTCAGGTGTAACTTGCTCAGCAGCAGCGTAAATTCTTGCTCTAAGTTCAGGTAGAGTGGCCGGCAAAGGAGGTACGTCACCATATCTTTTATGAAACCCCAGAAAAAAATCTAGCAGTGTCAGGTCTGGGGAAGGGGGGGGGCATGCAATTGGCGCATCACGGCCAATCCATTGACCTGGGAAGCGGTCATTTAGAAAATCCCGGACGTCAGTCAGATAGTGTGGTTTTGCATAAAGAAAACATTTCGTTCTCGGTCATCCTCATCGATCTGTGGTATAAAAAATTGTTGCAACATATCAAGGTACACTATCCCCTTGATGGTTCTCTCTTGGAAAAAAAAGGGGCCGTACACTTTCCTCTTGCTCAACGCACAAAAAACGTTCACTTTAGGGCTATCACGAACATGTTGTAATGTTTCATGTGGATTTTCCCTGCCCCAAATCCTACAGTTATGTGTGTTTACCTTGCCACTTAAGTGAAAAGTGGACTCGTCAGAAAAGATTATGTTGTCCAAGAAATGTTCATCATCATCCACTCGATTTAACATATCCACACAGAAGTTCCTACGGGCAATCTTATCAGTGTCTTTAATTGCTTGTAAAAGCGAATATCGGTATGGTTTCAAGTGCAAACGTTTTCTTAACGCACGCCGGGTCGATTTCGTAGGGCTATTTACAAAACTTTGTCTCACTTGCTCAACGACTTCGTCAGATGTGCTTGAACGACCTGAGGATTTTTTATGTTTCACTGAGCACCCTGTTTCTACAAAACACCTATGCCACTCATAAATTGTAGGCCTACTAGGAGGATCTTTAGCGTACTTGGTACGAAAATTACGCTGAACTGTTGTCGCAGACTTCGATTCTTAAAACCAAAACACACAACTAGCACGCTCCGGTCCAGTGAAGGCAGCCATCTTTAACGTAACTGTCACTAGCGCTTGTGCGGCGCGATTAGGCACTAGCGGACTACGCGAGTCAAAACTTGAACTGTTTTCCTTTAAAACAACACCAAAACCAGCTCTGTACCTTGTTTAATAAAATTTATATAAATTTTCAAAGTTGTAAAGTCCTTTTTGAAACACCCTGTATTCTTCATTTAAAGGATGTAAATTTTATGATATTAAATTTATATATTATTCGATAATAAATATTTTAAATATGTATCATTGCATTATTAAAATTAAATATACATTACTTAATTTTATAATTATAACATAATTTCCTCCTGAAAAAATAACATTCGCAAAATCAAATGTCGACAAAAAAAACGACAAATACTGATATATAAATTTGATTTAATAAGAACCATATTTCTCGAGACTTTGCCCACCCTCCCTACTTTGACTTATCAAGATTATAAACATATGTGCAATTAAGTTTGACACGTTTTTACAAATGTTGAGCCTTTCCAGTTAATTAAGAACATGAGAACGTAAACAAGATCAATTCTGGCAGCGAGACAACTCGCCTAAACTAACTTCTTTATAATAAATAAATGTAACATTGCCATCTTCATTATTTTAAACACAATCACATTGGTTATTATAATGGTCACATGGTTAAAGAGACGATTATAAATGATTGTAGTTTGTGTCCAAAATAGATTCATTGTTACAATCGTTTTAAAGGATGTTTTTTAAACTTTTACGGCAACATAATCTAGTCGTATTGATTTGGTAAATCTGTAATACATTATTTAAAACTTAAGTTATATTTATACCGGAAAAGCATTGGAAACTACTAGCTCTTTTAACCGGCTTTGCTGGAGTTAAGAGCCTGCAGAAAAAACGCAATGATAAGGGATAGCCCTTTGTTAATCAATCAAATATTTATCGCTCAATATCATTATTTAACACGCTCATTTAGAGAAATAGGTGAAGCGATGTTTTCCTTTGGAAAATTAAATGATAAGTCTTAATTTGTTTACTAATCTCAACCTCAATTAGGGCAATAATAATTACTTCAACCCAGAACAATTTCTAATCTATGTTTATAACTAAACAGGATGATGATAAATGTACACAAAATATAAAATATGATCAGCACTAGAACAACATCATCACGGCAGAACCCACACAAATATATCCTTACAAAAATTTAAAAGAGAGCGAATAAAAAAAAGTGAAAAAGAGCGTCATACAAACATAACCATGAATACTCCAAAGAAATGGCGGAATTATAATAATCCGTCCCCAAACATAAGAAAACTTGCTTTTTATAAACCTTAACTTAATTTAGTAATTTTTAAATAACCACAGATTCTTTGGAATGGTATTGTAATATATCAATCTAAAGTGTAAAGTCTAAAAGAAAATTTTTGAAATTTACAAATTATTTAAAATCAAATGCCAAACGCTATTAGTTTATTTAAATACATAAATACTTTAGCTCAGCTTGTGGGAGATTTGCAGTGATGGTACAAAATCAACTGTTTACTCAACGGTCATGACTATAATACTGGCATGTAAGATATTTATCATGGCATTTCCACTCCGGCCGATATCATACTTTAAAATACTTTGCATCTCTAATTTCTAGGTATGGGTTTTGTTTGGGGACAGGCTTATGTTATTTTGATTCTTTTAACCTTTAAACATTTTTTTCATCAAACCCTTTTATAAAAACAAATTATAAAATATATTAGGAGGAAATACAAAGGGTGTTCCTTAGTATTATATGCTGTATTTACAAACCCAATGTAACAACATTAAGACTGCAAGTCTTTTATTTTTGTAATTGAATTATTAATTATCTTAAAGTGCCTGGTTACTATTTATTTACCATGTGTAGAGAAAACACTATTACTGTGGAACCATATTTTAATATTGTAAGCACACATAAAGTATAGCTTATTTAAAACAATGTTTCTTAAGAATACAAAACTCGTTAAAATTGACCTCGTGGATATATAGAGCAACGTCTTTAGTACACACAAGTTTTACACAATGATAGGAGATTGAAGAACTTTTGAAATAAGGAAACAGGATTTCATATAGATACTGTACACTAATATCTTCAAGGATGTCTTGAATGGGAGATCATAAGGAAATTTATTTACATTTTTTCATTATACAGAGTGATTCAGAACTATACGGCAATGTCTCGGTAGCTCATGGCTAAAAATAAGAAAAACGTTCATATAAACATAAGCCCAAAAACGATTCGTTTTTGAAATATCGGCAATTTTTTTACAAAATAATTCATATATAGAGAACGGTTTTGATTGATCGAGTTCAAACTTGGCATGCATTTTAACCTAACAATGATCTATTTCAAGAAAAATAATCGATTCTATCCAATTATGCGTTTCAAAATGGCGGCTGTTTGAAAATGCCAAACCTAAATTACTAAAAACCCGTACATTTTAACAAAACATTTCAGGACACCTTATTTTTAGTTCTTTTGATTCCCTATCGGATAGTCTCACAGTCAAAATAATCGGACGAAGGATAATAGTTAAGTTTCGTGTAATAATTGGTTTGTTCAACCAGGCTTCCTATACCAACGCAGTAAACACAGCAATATTGTATGTACATATGCTGTTATTATCTACTTACCTATTATAATCCTTTATAATAAAGTAGCTTATTATTATAACTTAGCTATTATCCTTCATCCGATTGTTTTGACAGTTACACCATCCGATAGGAAATCAAGAGGGCTACAAAAAAGGTGTCTTGTATTTTTTTTAAATATACGGGTTTTGAGTAATTTAGGTTTGACATTTTCAAACAGCCGCCATTTTAAAACGGTTGATTGAATAGAATCGATTATTTTTCTTGAGATATATCATTGTTAGTTTAAACTTCATCCCAAGTTTGAACTCGATCAGTCAAACCGTTGATTAGATATGAATTATTTTGTAAAAAAAATGGCGGATATCTGGAAAACGAAGCGTTTTCGGGTTTATGTTTATATATATGAACTTTTTGGAACGAAGTTCCTTATCGCGGGTTGCGGTAGACATTTTTACACGGCGCATTTCGTCACCCCCCACCCAGCTAAACTGGTCACTAGTATTGTGGAAGTTTAGGTGGAGAAACTACAATGTGACTATTTGTGTCTTTGTCTTTTATGTGAACGACCTCTTTTATTTAATGTGTTCGTTACAAAGGCAAGTTATGATGTTTGACTGAGGACGAGTCAAAACAGTTTTAGCATAAAAATAAATATTATTACTGCCCAGAAATACGTTCAGAGCCCTGACAGAAAGAGATAGCAGATTTGTTTCAGAACCTTAGCAGGCCCATTACTAATTAATTTTAATGCACTTAGGCCTATTCAAGCTAGGATAATACAGACGAACCAACAATTCAATATATAAACTATTTATTATTTTGAAATTATATTTTAATAGAATAAAATAATAGATTAATAAAAGATTTAGACATCTTGAAAGTTAAGTAGAAATATTTTCTCCTGAATATGTATATTATATATGTACCTGGTGTTTCAAAAGTAAGTCATAACTTTAAATTATTGCGTTGAGTCACCTTTGTCCAATCCAGAAAGAAACACATTTATTATGAAAAGTTACTTATGTTTTATGAAAAATCATATATGTGTTGCATTGGTGAGTTTTTTTTATGCATAATCAAATTAACACGAATTACCACACCCATAAGTTTAATGCTCGAATTAGTTTCAACAACACAGTCGACATATTCAGTGATACTTTAGATACAATGATCAGATTATATCTGACTAGAGGGCTCCGACCCCTGCTTGCTTCGCTCGCCAACCCCCGTGGTGGCTCGCGTCAAAGCAAATGCAAACAGGTTATTTTATATAAATAGGCCCTACTATTAAATTCTAATACGTCTTATTTATTTTAATTAGGATGTAACATAGTGTTTTCTTATTTTTAAATTACTTAATTAATTAAGGGTTTATTCTTTAGTTTTAAGGAAAGTATAGCAATCAATATTTTTACTACATTTTCACCCCTTAACAGCACGTGACAAAATGTCAATCTATGATTCTTTTTTTATGTATATTGTAAGAAATAAATGTACAAATTTTCAACTCACTAACTTTAAGGAAAATATAACAATTAATGTTTATTGTTTTAGAGGTTATTACATTTTAACCCCTTAGTAGCTCGCGACAAAAAGCAAATCTAGTTTATTTTTTCTATGTATCTTAAACGAAATAAATGTAAAAAATTTGAGCTCTTTAGCTGTAAGGAAAGTATAACAACTAATATTTATTGCTCTAGGGGTTGTTTTAACCCTTAAATCAAAATAAATTCTAGCCTATGATACTCATGGGGTAGTGTAGCTTTTTATTAGTAAAACTATTTTTTTCAATCGGTTAAGTAGTTCCAGAGATTAACCCCCCCCCCCCCCAAAAAAACAAATTTCAACTCTTTATAATATTATTAATAATAACCCCAAAGCTATGATAGTAAATAATGTTAAATCTTCAAATCAAATTTTTTCGTATATTTTATAACAGTAGTTATAATAAAGGTTAAAAGAACCAGCAAGACTCAGGTCTACACTTTAATAAAAACCTAACCTAAAAGTTAGAAATTTAAAAAATTTTACAAATCAGCTGTTTTACTGTTATTTTATTCAATTCGTTGCCATGGTAATAAATGTAAATACATTTGTGATGATTCATTAGTAACCTTAGGAGTAACCTAAGATTTTGTCCGACTAAATTTACAAATATTGAAATAAAAAGGCTTTTATCAAAATGAATTCTAGCCTATGTTACTCAGGGATAGGGTAGATTTTTATTAGTAACACAATTTTTTCAATCGGTTCAGTAGTTCCAGATATTACCCCCTATATACAAACACACAAACTTTACCTGTTTATAATATTACTATAGAACCCCCTACATACAAACAAACAAACTTTACCTCTTTATAATATTAGTATAGATTACTAAGTTATAATCTGATCATTATAGTTACAAAATTACTGAGATGTGTCAATGAAACGCGTTTGATCAGTATATGTATGCAGATTCCTCACTCTGGGAATGTGTCCGAGAAGGGAAGTAAAGAGGGGTCCCGCACGCTTTGTTTGTTTTGTCCAACTTCATCTGTATAACCTCAATACAAAAATACTATAGACTTCTGTTTGTCAATGTAAAGTAAGGGTGCATAAAAGTGATAAACGTATTTTTCTTAATGAACAGAACGTGTAAAAATATGTTGCTTTATTTATAAATATATACAGGGTGTCACAAAAAAAAACCTTAACGCGCTAAAAACAAAATCAGATTCTTTAAATTAAAATACAGTATTCAGAAACATTTTTAAAAATTCGGGTTAGTTTATTTTATTTTTTTTTTTTTACAAAATTATCTAACGTTTAAACTAGCAACAACGTTAATCTGTAGTAGGCCTATTGTATTTCCATCAGCGATGTTTTATTTATTTCGAAACGGTTGCTAAATGAAGTACAGTTGCAATTACTTAAAATTTTACTATGGTCCATCATTAATCAGGCAATCTTATGATCTCGAGTGAGATCGTTATTTTGGTGTTGTACGTGTGAAAATAATTAAAATAACTAATGCAATATGTGCACTTTGTGCATTTAATTTGTTCAGTTAAAATTATTTAAAATTACAAATAAAAACGTAAAGTATAAATAATATTACTTAAATTACGATTTTAAATCAATTAAATTTGTTGCTTTGTTGTTCACCAATATCATTCAAATTTTCTCAACTATAGTAATACAATACTTTACAACAATAATGATTAAAGTAGGTACAAATTGTGTGACGCAAATGACAATGAGAAATAGAACAGCGTGATTTGAAGCGAGCGTGACCAGGTCATACACGTAACGACTTATAAAATGAAGCTCAGTCGATTGGACTTGTGGTCGACATTAAGTCCTATCAGCTGCAGAGAACTTTAGCGGGAAATCGAGCGTGTTTTTCAAGCTCTAGCGTCAAATAAAGAATTTAGTTATAGCGCAAGTAGAATTGTTTGGTCTGTAGTCTTTATTTCATTTAATTTTATTGCTCTTGCAAAATAGTATAATTTACCATATAAGACATGTCAATTATTAAAAAATTAACTGGGTGTGCTTAAGACCACACGTTGGAAGTGATAACTTCTATGACTACGGGGATTTTTAACTCGGTAAATGTGTACAATTATAAGGATTATAAAACTGTAGGCCTATTTGTTCAAATTGTTTATTTATATCCGTTATTATATATTTAAAGGAAGGTAAAAATATTATCTTTTAGTTACCTTTTATTTCATATTGATAGATCAAATGATTTAGAAGTTGTTAATATTACAGTAAAGAAATTAATAATCAAATATGTTATACAAAGATGTACGAATGTTTGCGAAGTTAAACAGTAGGTATCCTTCTTTAAATTTGTATAAACGAATATATTGATGATCAAAGGTTAGTTTTATATACAGTTTATAACCCCAAAGCAAATCTTATAACGTGTAGAAGCCCATATAACTTATAGTTATAGAAGCCTACATTAGTTGTATAACTAATATATAAGAAAATTAACATCACAAGAAATTTTAATGGTTGAAGTTGTAAACATAACCCCAAAATATAATCTACGCTGGGTTTTGTTTAAGAATTACAGATGATGGGCGAAATCAGCTGTTATATTATATTAACTAATTCTTATGTGTTAATTTGATTGCTATGCTAATAAATGTAAATAATGTATTAATAATATTCCCTCTCCACGATCTGACTTGTGTCTAAACAAAAGCGTGACGCGAGATCTCGCGAGAAATCTGGCGTGATGCGAGATCTCGCGGGAAATCTGGCGTGAAGCAAGATCTCGCAAGAAATCTGGCGTGACGCGAGATCTCGCGGGAAATCTGGCGTGATGCAAGATCTCGCGAGAAATCTGGCGTGACGCGAGATTTCGCGAGAAATCTGGCGTGACGCGAGATTTCGAAAACATAGCCAAGTCGAAAGTGCCCAACGGGCCAATAGAAGTTATGACTTCAAAAATTTAAAAACTAATTTACAAATAATTATCTTTAAAAACACAGAATAGACAATAATAATAATCAATTAAAATATTTACACTTCAATACAATTAAAAAAAAGAAGAAAATGAACCCAACCAAGAATATGTGAAAGGAGATTAGATCCTTAATAGGGCACTAAAACCAAAATCATGGCACATATACTCCTCCACATCATGAGTAAAAAGACCCAGACAACAGCAGTTGCCTAAGTTTTGTAAATGAATTATTTTTTTAATAGGAAGTTTATTTATGAATAAAGCACCTGCTTGCAAAGGAAGTTTATTACATAAACTCAACCTGTGCCGATTAGCACGTCAGTAGCAAGCGGTCCTGGTGTTATAATTGTGTATGTCCTTGTCCTGAACATGGTCACACTTATACTTAAAATAGAGAATTACTTCCATTACATACATACTTGGAAGCGTTACAATTCTCAATTGTCTAAAAGATTTTTTACAAGATTGGCGCTTATTTAAACCTGCTATAAGCCTTACAGCTTTTTTTGCAGAAGAAATACTCTTTGCATATTCTGAACAGATGAATTCTCACAAAGTAGAAGTCCATAGCTGTTCAGGTGTGGATAAATGAAAGAAGCTGTTAAAGCTGTTCTATGTTAAATGAACTGAAGAGTTACACTACAAATTTTAAATTTCTTAATCCAAATATTCCTGAACTAACTTTAGCACTGATGTTATTGACATGATAGTTCCAGGTCAGCTTGTTATCCAAGGTAAGACCCAAGAACTTTATTGTATTTACTTCTTCAAGTTCTTTTCCTTCAAGAAAGACACTTAATGTCTGAAAAGTGTTTGGTTTTAAACTAAAATTCAAAAATTTATTTTTTCTGAATTGATTGCCAAATTATTTTCAGTGAGATACTGACGAGTAGCATTGACCTGTACACAACCCTTTTGCTCTAGACTTTGGAGAGAATCTGCTTTGAATATTAAAGTTGTATCATTAGCAAATTGAATTAATCTATAAACATATACTGCTGATGACAAATCTATACTAATATTATAAAGATGTAAAGTTTTTTTTTTTTTTTGTATGTAGGGGGTAATCTCTGGAACTACTGAACCGATTGAAAAAATAGTTTTACTAATAAAAATCTACACTATCCATGAGTAACATGAGCTAAAATTAATTTCAATAAAAACCTTTTTTTATTTTAATATTTGTAAATTTAGTCGGAAATAATTCTTAGGATATGCCTAGACTGATAAAAAAACACATGTATTTTCAAATATTACCACAGCAACCAATTGAATAAAGTAGCTATTTGCTCCAATATTTCCATTAACAGCTGAGTTCAAACTTTGAATAAATTATTTTTGTATTTCTAGCTTTTAGGTTAGGGTTTTAAAGTGCAGACCTGAGCCTTGCTGGTTCCTTAACCGTTATTATAACTAATGCTATAAAATATACGACATAATTTGATTTGAACATTTAACATTATTTACCATCTTAGCTTTGGGGTTATTATTAATCCTACACCTTTATTATAAAGAAAACATAACATGATTATGTGTATAGAAGGTTCAAACGGGGATGGCGTGCGGAGCACGCAGGGTTTCCCCTAGTAATTTATAAAGATTAAGATTATAAAATGCTTAGAAATGTGTAAACGGACACTGTTTCATTTCTAATAATATGTAAACTCTACATATATTCGTCTACTGGTTTAACTTAAATAGATCCTTCTAATTGAGACCATGATTGTGTATTTAATTTACCCAATGGACCATAACATACCGCCATAAATATATATGTTCATATTGATGGGTGTTTTCTCTCATGTAAAACATTAAAGAAAATAATAATTTTAACAGTAAGTAATATTGTTACCAATCTTTGACCAACTTTCTCAATCTTTTACATAAGCCTTTAGAGTGTTAAATATTTGTAACAGAATGTGACAGTTCGCATGGACATATCGTGGGAGCAGAGTTAGGCACGCGTATCACGTAAAAACTCAATCAATCAACGTGCGAACATTTCAATCAGTATGTCTTACACGTCACAATTAGCGTTCTCAGTCCAACAGGTTCCAATAAATGTCTCAATTGTAAACATCCGTCTGCTCTATAACTTAAGTATCCTAGTTAGCCTTCACTCCAAGATCGAGTTGACATTTTAACGTTCTACGCGACAATTAAAAAACAGCTCACAGCTTTCAGTGTTTTATATTAGAAATTAAAACAGACTTTGTTTTAACAGGAAAACAACACAATTTATTTTTGAGGACTTTTTTAAGATGCAGGCATTTTTGTCCATTTGGAATTCATTATATTGATTCTTTAATAAATAATCATGTTTTTTTTTTTAATTTGTCAATATTATACCTAAAAAATAATAAATAGATTTTTCTTAACAAAGAACTTATCTAAATACATAATTCACAGTAGTATGACGCACGCCCAAAGGGTTCCTACCGACAGTTGGTTTAAGTAAAGTGTTACATTCTTACAGAAGTATTGTGAGCAACTACAAACACGCAAATATAAAAAGCGATTCTTTTTTATTGAATTTTAGTAAAAACCAAAAGTAAAATAATAATTATTTGCATATAAAGTACGATGTAGTGGTTGTAGTAGATAGTTAATTAATTAAATACTTCAAGAACAGATAATAGTCTTCTGTAAATAAAGCGTTGCGACTGTTAAACAATAACCACCAATAAAAGGATCATTTATCTCTGGCAGCAGTATGTCGATTTTATTTAGCTATAAATATAGCATTGCAAATTGGATGCCAGTTATAAATCTCTCCATTTTCCACACCCCTCACTCACGCCTACACTATAAATATAGACTCCTGTCCTATTTGAATACAAACGACAAACACTCTCGTATTAAGTAACAAATACTGTTAGAGATGCATCTCTGTCAGGGATAAGGGGGGTTGTGTCAATCTTAGCTGTGTATTTACACTAAAACAAGTTCTATTCTATTTAAATATGTACAAACAAGAAGGAAGTTATACAAATTAAAAAATAATTAAATAATTAAACATTTCAGGTAAGCTAATAATGTTTAACTTCTTGACAATTTAAGTTAAACTTTTTTGGTACGACAAATCTGTTCGAAAACTCGAGACAGAGAGCTCGAACAGAAGGTAAAGTCTAACAAATAGGCTCGGGAGGAGGAGGAAACGTTCAATTGTAAGAGCTCCAAGACATATCAAGCCAAGTGCTTGACCGGCACGCATAAAAGTATAATTCCAAAGCTAACGTTAGAAAACTCCAACTTCTATGTTCAAATGTATCGACATTTCGTAAATGTGTTTCGGCTGACCTAAATAAGAAGATAATATTTCGTCTTATATCAATCTACAATGTATTACCACAATCTACAATGTATACATAACCCTTAAGTAGTGCATCCCATGTTATTCATTTTTAGTTTCGCCTCTTGAGATCAGAGTAAACAATAGCGCTGATCGAGACGTTTGTCTTGTAAACAATAGACTAAACAGGTTATGACGGCCATACATCATCAAAACAAAATCCAGGAATTTAGAAAAGGTTACAAAACAGCCGACTTAATGTAATATGTCCATAAACGCACTAAAACGATCTAATAATCGTCATTACGTCGAATATTTTTACAATGGTTATCTGCGATCGTGGCTCTATCTATGTTCCAGGGGCGGCGTTCGCTTTATAAAATACTTTTCTGTCACTATTAAAATCTACCAATCAGTTTTAATTTAGTGACATAATAAATGTTTCTTAAAATCAGCAGTTTCAATTACAGTGAAACGTTTTTAGTTTAGTGTGTTATTTATCTCATTGAAACGTGTGTTTTGTTTTGTTTTTGATCGTCATTATGGAAAGTAAAATTATTCCAATTCTAGGTGATGGAAACTATTTGTTCCGTTCGTATATTTTATTTAAAAGTGAAGAACGTCATTATGAAATTCGGAGTCAGTTGTAAACCACATCGTTGAAAACTGGAATATTTTTGAACACTTTATAGTTGTTGGCAACTCTTCATACAGGATACCTGTTACTTGCGCAACAGAATATAAAAGGCTGATGTCACTTGACAAAGAATATGCAGGTCATGCAGAGTTGTATGCAATTAGTATGCTTTATCCAGAATCCAAATTTAGAGTTCATACAAATGTGCCTGATAACCCCACACACATCGATTATGGGACCGCTTCTATATTCATCATATGCTTTTTACCGGTAATGTTGATCATGGTCATTTCTCGTATGTGAGTTTGTAACTGTCCTACCACAAAATTAACATCAAACGTCACCGGAATATATAAAAAAAGGTGGCGTCACCGACGACTTTGTGGTAGTTAGACCTAGCAAGAGGAAAAACAAAATCGACAGTTCTAATAACTATGATGAACTAAAAACAGCTAACCATAAAAATGAACCAGATTTTATTACAAGCCCAGTAATCAACAATAAAAAAGAAGAAAAACCAAAATTGAACAGAGGGGACAGCAAGCCTTATCCAAGAGCAAAAAGAGAAAAAGAAAAACTCTGACTGGAAGGAAAGAAAAAGAATAAAACTCTTGAACAGAAACAAAAAAGGAGCCCCACCGTAGTAAAACAGTTGACACTGACCAAAGTAGAAGTAATCTGACAAATCAGAAGAAAAGAAAAGTACTCTTATACAAGAACAAAAAGAGGAAAAGGAAAACTGACATTTTGTTTTTACACGAGTTTATAGCTCGTAACAATTAAAATACAACAATGTGGGAAAGGTTTTGGTTTCTTAGGTGATGAATGAATATAAATAAAAACAGTATTGGTTAAATTTTGTGTGCAGATAGCTTATATTGAAATTTTTGTAAGCATGGCACCACATAGAGTGTCATTGCAAACCGTTTTTGCTGCAATAAAGGCCCTAAATGAACCAAAAGGGGCAAGTTTTAAAAAATTACGGATTATATCAGTAAGGTTGGTAAAATAATTGATAGTGTTTTACTTCGGAAAACAGTGGACGATTGCGTCATTAAAGGCCTTGTAAAAGTTTCTGGCGGTAAGTACATAACGGATGGAAAATTTACTGAAGCCAGAAGGCGAAGACGGAAGACAAGCCGTTCTAGGCGAAGACGGAGGACAAGCCGTTCTAGGCGTAGACGGAGGACAAGCCGTTCTAGGCGGGGAATTAGGCGATATTCTAGGCATTACGGAGAGAGTTCCGAATTAAGTGATAACATCGATTCCGCTCGTCGAAGAAAGCGAGGCAGAAGTCATTCTAGACGTAGAAGGCGACAAATCAGGCGACACCCTGTTACTGTGACCAATAGCAATGATACTGTAACCAATGATGCTGTGGATAAAAGCCCTGATGCTGTGGATAAAAGCCCTGATACTGTGGCCAATAGCCCTGATACGCCAGACTATGTCAGTTGATTGACCAATTCAGCAGAACATAATTAATTAGGTACTATGTAATAATGTTTCAATAAAGTGTTTTAAATTCCCTTGTCTCTAATATATGAATTATTTTTGTATCTTTAAATTTGTTAAGAAATCTGGGAACATAAGCTTGGTATTCTTCATTTAAAGCATAACTACTTTGGATGAACATGTTTTAATTAATATAAATTACCTAACCAATAATATCTTATTTATGCCCAATCTTATTTGTACACAATTTCCCTATCTGTTGACTTTATTTGAACCAAGTGTATAGCCTACTATTGATTTGGTTGTATTGAAGCCATAAGTATCATGTTCATACCACATCAGCGTCTTCCTTTAATACTTCCTTATTTCATATTATTAAATGACATCCCATTGTTAGAATTGTGTAAAATATTAGTTTTAATTCTGATTCAAATAAGTTTAAGACAAGAATTTTATTAAAGGAATATTAATCTGAATACAAAAATGGGTAATTGTTTACTATTGCTGTCAGAAGCAAATCTCTTCGTATTGAGATATGTTTCGTATTTATGTATTCTAACGATGAATAAAGTCCCAGGAAAATAAATTCACGCCAATAATGTTTAACTTTATGCTAAAATCTATCGATAGTAGTCGATGCTATCAAATTTTACCTTTAAATCTACACGCCGGCCACTTTCAAAATTTGCTATAACACCTTTAGCGTTATTTTGATAAAATACAGACGTTTATACCACAACAATATCTAGTTTAACATTATTTCCCATCTTAGCTTTGGGGTAATTAATAATTCTACACCTTTATTATAAAGAAAATATAACATAATTATGTGTATAGAAGGTTGTAACTGGATTGGCGTGCGCAGCCTAGTATAAAATAAAATTCATATGTTAATATTTTGGCACAGATGCGTCAACCAATATTAAGAACTAAATTAATTGGGAGACAACTTTCGATGGGTGGGAAAGTTGAAAAGTAACAAATTCAGCTAATCACAGATACGAAAATTATAGGAATGATAACAAACGGCAGTCTAAAAACAATTATTAGACTACACAACAAACAAATCTAAAAACCAACATAAGGAGAAAGTAGTTAGTTACCAGCATTGCATCTTGCTTCTTATTCCATATTGTTTTGATTTCACACAAATTAAAAATGACGCGTATTAAGTCTACTACAGTATTTGGAACCGAGATCCTATCACGATTGACGTAATCAAGTATGAAATTTTTTTTTAATTTACCGTTCGGACAATATTAAGATTAGTAACTCCTTAAAAGTCAAGCATTGCATCAAGTTGTAATTTTGAGAATTGATTATGTTTTCCAGGTGTATTGTCCAATAATATGGAAGAAATAAAATTTAAGTAGTTACTATACATAATCTTATGGGCTAATGTTAAAAGAAGTATGTTTAATATATACTTCTTTGTAAGTATTTCTTTCATTGCAAGCACAAAGTTGGGCGAAACCCCGCTAAACACAGCTGAGCATTAGGAATCTTACCTATCAGCCCTTTTAAAAAGTTTCAGGACTTAAAGGATTAAGTAATTAAAATAAGGCATCATAAATCACAATACCATTATTCATTTCAGAAACTACTAAATCAATGTTTCCTTTGAACGTATTTTTCAGAAAAACATGATTTATCTCGTGTAAATCCCCATGCAACCTATTTTGCCCAGGCCCATTATATAATCATACTCAAGGAATATATTCAAAATTATTGTATGAGCCCTAAAGCAATAAAATACGAAAAATGGCCGATGCGTTGATCATATCATAGAAACATTGCATCCGAGATATAGTTCATTATTGGTATATCGTAATTCAGAAAAAGTCTGTTAAGGAAACACTTAATTACAAATTCTTTCCGACGTGACAAGATTATTTTCAACCTTGTGCCGCGTTCCATGTCCATTTCTGTAGTCTAATTATCACACTTTGCAGGAAATTTGTTCTTCATTATACATTATTTCTTATTACATCTTTAAAAACTATACATTTTTTTAATTTTGTCTGTGTTGCATCGTTTGCATATAGGGCAGGTCAAATTTAAACAGATCTTGTTTCATAGGTTTATTGATCCTGTAAAATACAAAGATCCTTTAACTTTTCTTAACACAGTCTCCTGCATGCTCTACACTTTTTCTTCTTCAAATAAACTTTGAGGTTGAGTGATCAACCAATTGCGATGATAGACTTCCTAATTATTCTCAGATCGCTCAACTCCCAGTCCTTATACAAATCAGGGTATAGGACGGATGATCGAGATTTGAAACTTGATCTTCTCTTTCTGATTTTCGTTGAATGACATCGAAACCCATTAGACACGGACTGCAAGATGCTATGTGATGATGACGTAACCGTTCACATGGCCTTTTTCTGAAGCAATTTCATCAACAATAAAACACAGGTTGGCAACGGGGGATGGATGATAGAGATTTGAAACTTGATCTTCTCTTTCTGATTTGGTTGAATAACTTCGAAACCCATTACACACGGACTTCTGTGAAGCCAAGATGCTATATGATGATAACGTAACCATTCACTTGGCTAATGCTTTTCTCTGAAGCAATTTCATCAACAATAAAACACAGGTCTCATCTTCCATAAAGATACGATCTTGTCATCTGTGAGACTTGACATTAGGCGTTGATTATGAATTTTGTTTTCCATACTTTCTCAAACTTAGTTAAACTTGCTGGCCCAATTAAACACTTGGATCCGAAACAGTGTAGCATCCCCAAACTGCTCCTTCGACAGCGTCTAAATTTTCGATGGTTCAACGCTTTCCTTTGTAAAAACTTTACTATAAACCGTTGCGATAAGGGAAAAAGAACTTCTTGCTCTCTCTCTCTTTCTACTCATAGATGTACTGAGGAAGGAACAGAGAGATACGGTCCACCAAGAGAGTTATCTCACTTATAACACATCAAACTACAATCACATACTCTGCCAGCGCGCTCGGGATTGTTTCAGGAGAAAGAAGGAGCAAAACTCCGGTTTATATTTGACTCACTGTAAAACAAAAGCAAAATCTCTAGTAAATATAATTTTGTTTAAGTTTACTCTTCAACTCTGAGCTCTAAGAATATACTTTATCCTAACGTTTACATTTAGCGCGCGGCTGACTCGACTCGCATTTCTTTACAGTTGGGGGGAACGCGAAGCCGTATAGTTAGCAATGGTCCACCAGTTTTAAACAAGGTTGCCATTTTGTTCTGTTCGTCAACTGTGACGAACTGAAACTCATGGGAAACCCTATTTTACTTAATTTATCGTACTTACTAAATAAATATAAAGTTAGATATATACAATTTAAGGAACGAGTAGCTTATTGTACACAGAAAAGATAGAAAAGGCAAATAAAAATCCCCTTAAATAAAATAAGATCCCTGGGTATATTGCTCGCCAACCCCTTGCTACCTCCCTTATGTATTTGATAAATTGAATTTACGTTATAACAGGAGTATAATTATAGAAAAGAAACAGCACGTCATACAAAAGAACCGAC
>JAGFPH010000622.1:155711-170010 GCA_018207615.1 Philaenus spumarius | reverse complement strand
TTTGATTGTACAGGGAGCATAACTCTGGAAAAAAGACGGGGCGTGACGTGACGTGATGGGTGTGTATAGTCGCACCTTTATAATATGTCAAAACTTGGTCGTAAAAACTTGAGTATCATAAAAAAAACAGTTCCAAACATAATTATGAATTTTCTAAAATCTTAATTTAAGCATATTTTTAAAGAGATACATTTTTATTTCCTTTGCCTTTATACAAAACATATTTAAAACACGAATGACTACTTGAAGGATGTGAACTTATCCTTATCTATACTGAGAAATAAATAGCAATCAAAATTCACCTTTCATGTTGGATAACTTTTGCATACTCATTTTTACAACACTATTAAAATGTTACTTGACAACAAAGTAGAGAGGTTTGTTTACACGTCAAAGCATTGCCGTCACCACAAAATGATCTGGTTCAACCCTAGTACGGTTGTTAAAGGGGTGATAAAACAATCAATACAACCCCTTTGCAATTGATTAGATTATGGATCTTTGATGGGAAATTAGGAGTAAAAAAGCATTATCAAAGAAATAAATCAACAAAAACTGAAAATTTTGTCAATTCAGACAAAAATTGTTGTGAATTAATTTAAGATAGCAAAAGCTAACACATCAAAATTAAAAATAATCTTTTTAACGAAATTAAATGTTTAGGGTTCTAGTAACCCTTGGTTTACTTAGTAATATCTGACACATTTCACCATTTTATGTTAGCAGCGGCACATTGAATATTAATTTTACAATTATATTTATGGCCTTGGTATCAACAATCACTTCTTGTAGGAAACAGGCTGTCAATTGTTGACGATTAGGACAGCCTGGTAGATAATTGGTAGGAATTTCACATCACTAGGGACAAGTTGTTGACCGCACAAGTCCTTATATACAACTATTATATATATAGGTTGTTTATATTATTATTTTTAGGTCACTAAACTGAATCCCATCCCAAGTAGTTTACAAAAGCAGTTGCTAACTAAAAAAACAACTAGTAACTAATTTAGTAAAAACTATATAATTTAAGTGAACCGTACGTCACCTATGAAATATTATAATTAAATCAAAAACTACTTGTCTAATTGAGATAAAACTTTTTGCAACTTGCGGAGCCTTGTCGTTTAAGTTAAAAAGGTTTTATCGTTTGGCTTTATAGTAATGAATTTATTTATTTTAAAGGATTAATATACGAAAAGACAAAAAGAAATAAATATTGTAAAGTAGGTTAAATCAAATAAACAAATGTATCCTTATATGTACTATATTATTTCTCAAATGTGTTTTTCTAAGCGATATCTACCCTAATTCTTCATCAAAATTAATTATTCAAGCATCATTTTAAAGCTTGTGTTCCTTGCTATTGACGAAAAATAGACAAACAGCTTAAAATTCACGTTTTCAAAATTGATTAAAACACTTTTATATTATACTTCATATGGTTCCTAATGAAAGGCGCCAACTATTAACAATCTGTTTAACTAACACGGCAGCTGTTAGATTGTTTACATTTTATATGCAAGTGTAATCTATCTCACAAATCAATCAAATTAAACCAAAGTAAATCAATAAACGTAATTTACTTAATTAAATCAATGTATTAAATCAGGTAAGTAGGCCTAGTCCTAACTTGCGAAATATTCGTACGGGTCAGCTAGTTCATTTTTATTTTACATACTAGTAATAATAAATATGTTAGGTTGTTGGAATTAAATGTTCTACAAATCACTGAATATGCAAAACAAATACTAACTTAAATATACGTAAACGTCAGTTATTTTAATACATAATTGCTAAACAAATATAGGGATATTTTGCACAGGCAGTGCATATATTAACACGTCAAACGTCAAATATAAACAACAACTCTGAACGGGAACTGAATGAAGCGCCATTAACTGTGTCATAACAAACTAAGACATCCAAATGATTAACTTATGACTAATAAAATTGCAAATGAAGTGTGTAGAGATGGCGCCACGGAACACAACATGCCCAGTGTTCTAGTGACATATGATTGATAGGTCTACAACATTCACATTCTATCAATAGCAACAGTCGTCGAGTTTAGGCCAACTAAACGATTTTTTTGTTTATTTGTATAATAGGACAGACTTAGTAATTCAAAGACAATGTCGAATGTCCTGTGACGTCACTCGTAGTGATACAACTAACTGCATCATTTTTAGAGCGAAAGTTTGAATGAAATCATGTGTTACTATATTTTGAAATTATACGATAATTTTTCAATGGTATTTACATTTATCGCTTAAAGTGTACCAAAAAGTGAAAATTTAGTGTTTTGGTTACATGTTTCATGATAGGCGATAAACTTACAAATATAGTTTGTTTTTGTAATAAATTAAAAACTAAAGTGACTCTTAGTTGTTCCGGCAAATGCATTTGAATAGGGCAGTATGGAAATCGAATCATTTGACCGTGTTGTGTACAAACTTCATGAAATATGAATTTATATACATTCAACGAGCCATGAGGTAAGATATTTTTTAGGGATTTCTTACACAATTTGTTGCATTGAATTTTATTGAATTGTATTTGTTGTTTACATTAATTTAATACGTTTAATAATATAATTAAAAATTTTGATTTCATTCTAGAGCATTTTCTTGCTTATAGGTTGGCACCTCTGCCGCAATGTGGCAAAGAGGACATAATGTCCTCTTTCAAGGGTTTTTATACACCTGCTAGTAAAACCAGCAGCTCATTTATTATTCATTTGAATATTGAAATGATATATTTCGTTTTGGTATTTAATTGAAACATTACATCAATTCTATTGAATTTATTAATTTCTCACTAAAGCCGCATTGCTGCAGTATACCTTAAAAATATCATTATATAACTACAAATAGAGAATTATATAATTTTTTAAATTATAATAAATTCAGGAGCAGTAAACACGGAACTCAAAGATACTTAAAGAAGGGAAAACAACAGGACCGCCTCAATCATAGTCTAACTGGCTTCTATACTCCCTCGCCAAGTAAAATTCCCGCATAGTGAAATTTTTTAGGTTCTTATGAATTAATTTTATCAAATGATTTAATTTATTTTAAGTACTAAGGCAGTACAACATCAAACCCGAAGCACACCATGTTCAAATACTATATTGCAAATTTGATTCAATATTTGCTGCCGTAAAGGAATACCTGGTGCAATTGCTGAAATCAGTATGATTGGATTTAAAGAATAACAACACATTCAAAATATAAATACAGATAAAATATAAATACAAATTACAATACTGCAAAAATCTCTATATTTTAAAATAGAAATTTCCAAATTTATTGATATTTTGCATAAGGAAAATTTAATATTTTGTAAATATATAACATTTAGATTTATTAAACATTCAAACGAAATTTACCTTAAAAGAAACAAGCTAAGTAAATGTAACCGTTGACTTGCACAATTGTAACACAAATCAAAAGCAGCACTCGAATTTTTCTTTTAGAAACCTTATTATATAGAATTCGCTTGCTATGAAAGGTATTTTATTTTTTTTAGATGACTGGACTTAGTGAAAGCTACGTGGGGGAGTTGAGGTTAAATTTATGAAATTTGTTTACAAAAATATCCAAAAGAAAAAAACTTAGTTAAATACAAACTAAAGAATAGTTTCTGCAATTTAAAAAGTAAAACATACTGGAGCCATTAAGTCGTTATGTTGGTGGTATTACTTGTCATAGAAACTATGGTACAGTATTTGTCATCCTCCTGAGGACCCATGCCGACAACAAGCTGAAGGCGTAAAAACATCGTACCGGTAGGTATGTCCGACGTCCAAAAGGTTAAAATATTTTGTCGAAATAAATCGACTGATGTATTATTGATGTGTAGGCTTACCTAGCCAATCAGCGGACTCCGCCATCCATCATAACGTCTTTGGGGGTATGCAAATACTCCGGCCGGATAGTTTTTTGTCTCCGCGGAGACAATGGCGAAGTCGGACGATAAATTACTCGTGCGCCATATCCACCCGACCGACTGGTTTCCCATCGAGACTAATTCATTATATTTTCTATTATTTTTCGTATCTGTTTGTCATTCCGAACAAATATAATACTGTTTTGTCATTTCCTTTTCTGGAGTCTGCTAATTGACTGGCATCTTTATTCTCGGAACACTGTCTCCGCAAAAAACTCGGTACTTATATAATTCATTTATCAAGATATCATTGTATACGAGTTATTATAAATTATTGTTTTTGTTTTGGTTCTCCTCTTTTTGAAATATGTTTTTATTAGTCGTACGATCTGGTTCTGTAACAGGGCCGTTATCATTCTATCTGTGTCGAACCCTGTGCGCTTCGCAAACGTGTTTGATTCGTTGTTTCCATGGTTTTTTGACTCGACGAGTTTTGAGTTAGATACCATCTAAGTGCCGTTCCTTCGGTCACTATTAATATTCCCATTGCGCCCTCGATCTCTTCCATATACATAATACCGTTTCGTGATTATTTTCTTTATAGAACGACTAATAAATTATTAAATACATTGTTTTGCATTTGTTTAAGATTTTAGGTCGGTCGCTTATAAGGTATCGTCCGACAACTCGAGTGTATTAATACGTTACGGAACGTGCAAAACATAATGGGATTCTGTCTTGTTTGTTTTTAGGTTAGGGATCCGTTAGAATGACATTAATTCGGAGAACATAAAAACACTTGTTACGACGCCAAACATTTACTAACTGTTTAATTACGTATCAGGTCTGCCAACATAAGTTAACAATTTTGTTTTTAACTTACCATGCAAATACATACCAAGTGCACGATCTTGAATAAATTACATCGATCACGCTTACCTGTTGAACGTATGTTAATTTCTAAAATGATTACAGTATGTTAATTTAATTTATTGGTAAAAGTAAGCAATTTTCCTAATGCCATCAATAATTGTAGTTCTTATGTAAAAAAAAATTCAAACTAAATTATGAATACACTACAAAAACAATTTGGGAAATTGGTCTACTCACGACGGCGCGGAAACACCTATGTGTACGAAATATATAGTAGAATTTGTTTTCACCTAAGCCTCCAGCTTCGATTCACGCGGGTTCGCTTAGCGAGTTTGCACCTCGACCTTGCGGTCTCAGGTTATGAGCTTCGCTTCGCTCGTAGCATACAAACTCAGCCGTCGGCCTCGCATCAGAAGATAAGTACCGCGTGGATTTGAACCAGGTACTTTTACGTTTTGATCGATTTTGGAGGAACCAAGCGAGCTATAAGGTCGTGTAAAAAAACAAAATATGCAGAATAATATATTACATTTATTTTTTTTAATTCTTTAGATAAAACTCTAAAAAAAGTTTCATTTTCGTACGAAATATTTAAAAAAATAGTTACTTCCGGTCAAAAAATCGTACTTCCGGTTATTGATTTTTTTTTTGCTAACGAACTCGTCTGAGCGACGTAGACAACAAAAGTGTGTACCAAATTTGGACCAAATTGGACTTAAAATGCGGCCGCTAGAGGTGCCAGCACACATATATATATAATTTCTAATGACACCTCAAAACGAGTTCTACGGGACCATGATCGGTGCTCATTTACTACTCCCTACCTTAGGTCTTTACCATAAAGGTCACTGCAATAGCTCATCTTTCCTATGGAAATTCGCTAATAAAAACATATGTATTTCATAATTTACAGTTTTGAAATATTGTAGGCCTACCCTGGGCCTACCTGTCTTAACTCATATAGCCTACACATCTTCATCGTGCTGGAAAACTTGATCTAGCCTTTAATACACATTTGAACTGGTGCCTTAGTAAAATTACGAGAAAACTGCACCTAGAGCCTACATAACAATATAAATGGCGTTGGAGCTAGGATAGAATTATTGAATTTGCAATCAATTTCAAAGCTCATTTAGGCCTAAAAATAAATAGATCAGACGATTCTTAGGGGTGGCATGTGCAGGCTATTTCTCAGTGCCATTTACATTAAGAACCGTTTCAAACGTCAAATAATGCAGTTTACATCTCTGAATTATAGGTTAGTTTTTTACCGTAAACTAAATTACCTTATAATATTATTTACCATCTTAGCTTTGAGGTTATGATGAACTTATTTTTAAGTAAAAAAATAAAAAATTTAGGAATGACAGAGGTTTTCATGCCAATTGTTTCCATGGTATACAGAATGAACTTTGCGTGGGCCATTACGAATATTCATTGACCTCTAAATCTTTGACATCAAAATCCAATAACGAATTCGATGTCTAGTCTGTTGCGATGAGTTTTAAATAAAATTATACTCAAAGAAGTTGAAAATCAAAATGTGAAGACGAAGACAAGGCGCCCGAGTGGCATGTGTTGAGTGTCAGCAGTTTAATCAATATGACAGCTCGACATGCCGATACTGTCAACGACTTAAGATTTGTCTTTTTTCACTCGACTATGTTTTTCTCTCTGTCTTCCGTGTCACAACCTTCGTCTCGGAAAACACAGTGAAAAATTGAGTTTATTTATTTATATTTGTTGAGTCAACTAACAACAAACACGATTAAAGCCGGTTTCTAAGGACAGACATATTAATAGTTTCGGATTTCAAAACTTACTGAATACTTTTGGACAACATGAAAAATGTTTATTTCGTCTTGGTTTTTC
Source organism: Philaenus spumarius (assembly GCA_018207615.1). Lineage (NCBI taxonomy): Eukaryota > Metazoa > Arthropoda > Insecta > Hemiptera > Aphrophoridae > Philaenus > Philaenus spumarius. Next base: position 163,374 of record JAGFPH010000622.1, on the reverse strand, counting down.
TTGTATATTTTTACCACAGTTCAGTACTTAGATCACTTTTATCTATTAGACACTGAAATTGATCTCACAGTAAGATTACAAAAAGGATGCCGTCAACAAGTTTAAGTAACGGAACAGAAGGGGGGGGGGGGAAACGTTTTTATTGACATGTTTAAGTAAAAAATCCTGCAACTTTTCTACATGTCGTATACATTTGAAACGTTATAAACACATAAACGAAGTTGATATTTTTTAACACACATTTCATCATAATAAAAGACAAAACAAAACACCATTTGTTTTGACCTAAAAGAAGATGGTGAGCTTTGTTTTGCTTATTTTACTACTGTTATACCCTTTATTTATAGGCAAATGGAGAATTACAAATTATCAAGCACGTCATTAAGTAACTAAACATTATTTTCAAAACCCGAGAAAAATCATAGGCAGATTAATTTAGATGCTCATCAGAAATAGGCTACATCATTTAAAAAAAAATAATTAAAAACAACAGAATGTATCTAGGCCTACCTAACTATGCTGACGGGGATTTTTAACTTGGTAAATGTCTACACTTAAAAGGATTATAAAACTGTAGGCCTACTTGTTAAAATTTTGTATTCACATACATTAGTAATATATCTAATTAAAAATACAAATATTATCTTTTATTTGCTTTTTATTTCATATTGATAAATCAAATGATTTAGAAGTTATTAATATTAAAGTGAATAAATTAATAATCGAATATGTTTATATGTCATACGAAGATTTACGAATGTTTCCGAAGTTAAATGAATAGGTTATAACTTCTTTAAATTTGTGTAACGAATATATTGATGATAAAAGGTTGTATCTATATACAGTTTATAACTTCAAAGCAAATCTTATACATTAGTTCTATAACTCATATTAAAAAAAAAAAATAACTTCACAAGAAATTATAATGATTGAAGTTGTAAACATAACCCCATATGATATATCATATGTTATTCACGTACGCACGTACACTCGCTTTTATGGTAGTTGATAATACTACTGTCACAGACTATAGAATTGTGCTACTGCGTAGAGCCTACAGACAACTTTTACAACATGCATGGACTAATTTACCGAAATTATATCAAATTAATCGTGATACTTACTCTTACATGGTAAAATCCTAAAATCATTTGTTATGCGAAATAAATAGCCTGTTTTAAAATTTTGTATCTTTGAATTGAGCTTTAATGAAATATGTTAAGGCTCTGATACAACTTCTACTATATTGGATGTGATTGGTATAAGAATAACGGTAGACTAAGTTGGTAGTTTGTATTTGTACCTCGGTTTTCGTGTGTTTGATATCTTTGACAAATTTGCAAACATTATCCACTATTAAAACATATTATTAAAATCATTTGTATAGTTTTATAAATTGCATGTCTATTAAAAAAAGAAACAAAATATTCCAAATGAATGGTATCCATTACGCCCAAAGACCTTGGTGCAATCTCATTCAAGTATTATAAAATTTCTCCAAAATACGTTTTCGTTGGTGGAGGAATGAGCACGTATGTAGGATTCAAGACGAGGGAGTGTAAAAAACCCCAGTTAACGGTGTGTGTAAGGGCTTTAACAATGCATTTATAAGCTAAAGATGATGGATTAAGTTCATATAAACATAGGCCCAAAAACGCTTCGTTTTCAGATATCCGCCATTTTGATTTTTGTACACAATAATTCATATCTAGAGAAAGGTTTGACTGATTGAGTTCAAACACTGCATGAAGTTTAACCTTACAATGATATATCTCAAGAAAAATAAACGATTAAATCCAATCATGCCTTTCAAAATATCGGCTATTTTAAATTCAAACCTAAATTACTCAAAAACCGTACACTTTAAAAAAAAAAAATACAAGACACCTTTTTTGCAGCCCTTTTGATTCCCTATCGGATGATCTCACGGTCAATACAATCGGATGAAGTATAATAAGCTAATTTAAAGATAATGACAGCATATGTACTAACAATATTGTTATGTTTACTGTGTTGGTATAGGATGCCGAGTGAAACAAACCAATTATTACACATAACTTATCGCTTATAGCTGTTATCCTTCATCGATTGTTTTGACAGTTACACCATCCGATAGGGAATCAAAAGGGCTGCAAAAAAGGTGTCTTGACATTTTTTGTTAAAATATACGGTTTTTGATAGGTCTGAAATTGTCAAACAGCCACGATTTGGAAACGCATGGTTGGATATAATCACGTATGAGATACCTCATTGTTAGGCTAAACTTCATGTCAAGTTTGAACTCAATCGGTCAAATACAGATATAAATTATTTTGTACAAAAAACCAAATGGTGGATATCTAGAAAACGAATTATTGTTTTCGAGCCTATGGTTATATGAACTTTATTTTTATTTTTAGCTATAGAATGAGCTTCCGAGAGATTTCCGCATAGTTGTGAATCAACCTGTATAATGAGATAGTTATAGTCAAACCTAGCTTATCGTAAAAATTTTAACGGTGCGACTTCCATCATTGAACCATGCTAAAGTCCCATAGTGAAAAAGGGAAAAGATTTATATTTCAGATTTCTTTTCTTTTCAATGTCATTTTGAAGGGGAAATAACGGTGGCAAAAATGTTGTTAACAGTTTTTTTTTTTAATTTAAATGGTGTATTAGTTTGCAAGATTATCTATGTTTTGTATAATTTAAATGGTAAAAAGTTAACACCTACGATTTTGTAAAATCCTAATAGTTTAGGACACGTTAATTGCTATTTGACAGTATCTTGTGGGTAGTATGTTTCAAGTATAAAAAGATGGAACCAAACACTATTGTTAACAATTCATCTTTATACAAAAGCATTTTATTGGGAACTGGGGGAGACCCCTGCGTGCTTCGAACGCCAACCCCCTTTTACTCTTTTATACACTTATGTTATGTTTCTTTACAATAAAGGTTAGGATTAATAATAATCTCAAAGCTTAAATGGTAAATAATGTTAAATGTACAAATAAAATTATTTCGTATATTTTATACCATCAGTTACAATAAAGTTTTAAAAAATCAGCAACGCTCAGGTCTACACTTGAACAAAACTCCACCTAAAAGTTAGAAATAGAAATAATTGTTTCAATTTTTGAAATCAGCTGTTAATAAAAATATTTGAGCAGACAGTTGATTGCCGTACCAACACTAAACATATTTAATAATTACTTATTACGGCGCTCCCTTTTCCATACAATATTTAGTATAGTTTGTATTGTTTTTACGCCCAACAGATGGTGCTCTTTACAAAAAACTAACCTAAAAATTATAAATACAAATAATTGTTTCAAAGTTTGAAATCAGGTGTTAATGGAAATAGTATACCAAACATCTGATTACTGTTATTATTACAGTAAATAAACATATTTAATGGCGCTCATATTTTTGTTAAATATTTAGTATACTTTTTGTTGTTTTTATGTTCAATAGATGCTGCTGTTAAAAAAAAAGTATATAAAAACCTACTTTCATCGAATGTAATGTTGTGTAAAAAGTGTAAAGTGATCGGTGAAGAACTTTCGAAGATTATCGATTTTAAACAAACGCACATTTACATTTTTATTTATATAGATAAAGAAGAGATAATACGTACTAACTACACACGTTGAAAACCAGCTGGACCAAATCGTCTCACAAATCACGAGTACGAGGGTTCATGTTTTGACAACTCCGACACTCCTATCACCGGCTTCACTTCTGTTGGCGCACTTCTTTCACATGTTTTCAAAACAAAACCTAATGGATTGCCACTGAGGCCTACTTCATTACTTCAGAGTATGGTTGGACTAATTTAGAAATGTATACTACTTTACCAAGGGGTTTGAGAGTGTATCAGCAGCAAACTTGGAAGCGACACCAGCACGTGACAAATGTCTGAAGCATGGTTTTAGTAAGTATAACTATAGCCCAGTCAAATTAGGAAATTATACGGTTTGAAATCTCAAAGTTTTGAAACTTTGTAGTACAATATTGTTTGGGAAGGTCTAATAATGAACATATCAAAAGTCCTGATCGATAGGTGACGAGCGGGGGGCAGGGGGTACAAAATATGTGTTTTTTGCTTTTTCATAAATATCTCGGAAAATATATCAAAAAAGTGTTTATAAAAAAAGTGTTCATTATCAAAAATAAAGAGAATTCAATTAACTACAAAAATGATCCTCAGTTGTGAAACTCTTAAAAGTGCTTACCAATAGCATAAATTTTATAAGAATTTGTGTAAACAATTAGTTTTTCTGAGTCAAAATAAATTAAAAACATTTGATTAAATTTATTACTGCAATAAAATATTATCTATTTTGTTTCATTGTTGTTTTGCCGTCCGATCCTGGACATCGCCCCCAAAAAGGGCGTGCACTGTCTGGCGAAAAAGTCCGTTATTCTCTAACCAATTACAAAACTAAAAAACCAATCGATAGGGAATGCTAAAAAAAGTTATTCTTGTCAATTGTTCGTGAAAGTGCTAGTTTTAAAAGTTTTAAACGTCCGCCATTTTATAAATATTTAAGTCAAGTCAACATAATTTTTTCCCCATGTAGGTAATACTAATACAAGAAGGGTTGATAGAAATTTAGTATTATTTCATTAAGTAATTTTTTAGATATGAATTTGTTAATAAAAAAACGCATTTTGGGCACAGTAGGAAAACCAAAATGATTTTAGACAAATGAACAGTGATTTGGTGTTTACTTTGGACCCAGGAACAATCCCAGAAAATATGTGAAGAGAGTTACGAAACAGTTTGTATATCATTACATACAATTACTTATTATAATGAAAATATATCTTACGTAAATAAATGAATATAATCATATAATCACTATATACAATTAATTATTATAAATAATGTACGAGTATATCTAATGAAAATAAACTTTCTTTTAAATTTAGTATCAAAGTATTATTTCTGGAGTTATAATTTGTTATTGAAAAAACACAAAATACGTGACGGACGAACACTATATTTATATCAACTGTTTATGTATTGCTACCAAGGGAACAAGTCCCTCCATTTCTTCCTCAATCACTTTGCGTACACTAGGCTACATATATGTACTGTACAGTCAACAATTTCTGACTTTATATTATGTAATACGTAATTTTTAAACTGTAGGTTCTTATTTGCGAAATTTGAACACATTGGTTCACAAATGTAAATTGTACGTATTTAAGAGTAAACACAAAATATAACATAAACATACTTCTTAATATTTTCGATGAAAGTACTTCAAAAACTAATAAAGGTGAATTTATTTCTGAATAATTTTTTGAAATTACATTATACAAAAATGGATAAAGATTTATAAATTATTTTGAAAGTAGTAAGCATTTCAATTGAAGATTTGCATTGTTCGATATTATTTTCAATAAAAATGGAAGTTGAATTGTACGTTTGTATAGGCTATCAAAAATACTATTATATGTAAAGACTCCCGACAAACAGATTTGTTTAAATTTATTTAATATGCAAAGCACTCAAATGCTTGAACTATATATTACACTAGCTGGCCCGATCCGGCTTTGCACGGATAGACAAATCAAAGTTAAATGTATATTAACAACAACAAAATTGTATCAATAAATATATTACACTATGTATTTCTTATAGGGATTTTTAGTAACTTTAACCCCCCAAACCCCCCTAAAATTTCGAATTTTTTGAAAACCTTTTTTAGAGAGCACTTATGGTCCTAGCGGAAGCTACATACCAAATTTCATTCCAATCCGTTCAGTAGTTTTAGAAAAATCGTGATTTAGTAACTTTTACTCCCCCCCAAACTTCGATAAAATTTCGAATTTTTTGAAAACCTTTCTTAGAGAGCACCTATGGCCCTAGAGGAAGCTACATACCAAATTTCGTTCCAATCCGTTCAGTGGTTTTGGAGAAATCGTGATTTAATAATTTTGACAAATTAAATAAAACATCAAGAAACTTTTACAGTAGTTGAATTAATATAGAAGACACCACCTATTAAAATTATTATTTATTTTTTATATAAAAACAACTATAATAGGGCTACAATCTTTGCAGGAAAATTATTGACATTTTTCGAAATAAGACTATTTTATACATTTGTTTACCTTGTACACTTTTCGACAAATTGATTAAAATAAGTATTGATGTTATTGTAAGTTTTAAAATATTATCATTCAAAAGCTATATTATAGTAATAGAGCCAGACATAGGCGACACTGGACGTTAAACTAATTTTAAATAATTTTGTATTTATAAAACCCAGAAATCAAATTTAATTTAAAGTCTGTTTATAAGCAGTTGCTTCTAAATATACTATACAAAAAAAAATAAATACGTGCGGTCGTTGGACCAGCCTTAACGGAAACATACAAACATAATTTTAATCTTTCAATTGCCGTTTATTATTAGATTTGTTTTTTATACAAACATTTACCGTTTCCATACGTTTAATGTTATTATAATAAAGGTGTAGAACTAATAATTATAACATCAAAGCTAAGATGGTAAACACAGTTAAATGTCCATTCATTGTAAGCTTGACGATAACATCTGAACTACGCCGGACGGAACCGATCGTCTCTTAATTTAAATTGATGAACCGAAACACATGTTTCTTGAATGTATTTACATTCATTGTCATAGCAACCAATTTGGTAACGCGTTTTTCGTTACCTTATTTTATATTTGCCATAGCAACCAATTAATAACACTTTTTTTCATTACGCATTAAATTTTCTATTATTTTGTTAACCCCTACCGCAACACGCGTTAAGGAACTTCGTTCCAATAATTAAGTAAAATTAAATACAAACCGGTTCGACTACTAGAGCATTTATTACTTTCTTCTAAACGTAATATACTTACTTCTCCGGCCATATATGTAATTAAAACCAGCAATTAGAAAAATAAACTCGACTCAGAGATTACATCTCGAAACAGTTTCATCCGATGACATTTCTTCTTTAAAAGGAAAATTTAAATAAAATATATATATTATTGTAAAGTATAATAGGTTACAGAATATATTTATACTGTATTATTATATAATTAACGTTTTATAAATACGAGAAAAAATAATTTCTATTCATAATGTGTCTTATTTTATTAGATTGTCGAGCCATACACTCTCAAACCAAACTCACACACATTATAGCAATAAAGTAAAGGAAAAATATCTTCTTATTGTGAACAACACGGCTTTCTATGTTTACAGATGTTCGTAAGCTGAATATATCTTGACTCTAAATTTAACCAAGTAAATGTCACAACACATCATTACAAATTAGAAATATGTGAAATTAACTTTAAATTATTGACTCAGAGCAAAGCATATAAACCAATCAACGTCAACCAAAGATAATAAGACGTCAGAAGTCAACTAAAAGAAACTGTGAATAGTTAACACATAATCTGACGCGGTGGGCGATATATACGTCACGCGTTGACGGGAATAAACGCTCGCTTTAATTTGGGCCGCGCATTTGTCACGGCTCTTGGCGAGACGTGGATAATTTATAAACTTTGTATTTCGGTTTGACCCCTCCCCCGTCATTTAATGTGTGTTAATTTCAGTAAACTGAGTTTTTATCTAATGTAAATTTTAAAACACAAATTGGGGTTCTCTCAGTTCAATATATTAGTAAAGAAAATTACTCTTAA